>JBAMBR010000084.1:0-22314 GCA_037044475.1 Zaprionus obscuricornis | reverse complement strand
CAAATACCATATGCGGAGTCGTTATAACCGTCGTTATATATATAAATATATATATTTATAATTGTAGTTATCTTTTTAGTAGCTTGTAAATAAATTTTTAAAGAAAGTTACGCATTATAAAATTATAGATAGACAAATAGATGTTTATTTTTTTGTCTTTCTCAACTGATAAAAGACAATTCGTAGAATATGTACAGGAAAATAACCCTGATATTAGTTTGATTAGATTTTCATCATGGCATTGTACGACACATATGTTGATATATTAATAATTTTTTTCATTGTTATCATTTATTTTGGTCGCACCATCATTTGCATAGATTTTAATGAGTACTCTCCGCCACGCCAATATTTCCAGTTCATGCCACTGTGATTGAAATCTTCGTCATACTGACCCTTCAAGTACATTCCAAAAAGATTACTGCCAACGAATATAAAATATTTGATCTTTGAAATTTTATGTAATTATTTATAAATATTCATATATTCCCACCTATCCGTACACTCCTCGTACCACCAGGCACCTCTACGTAATATTGCGCAACGCCTTTGGGTTTTAATTGTATCATAGGTCTCAAATTTCATATTTAGGTGAATCTTAAGGGAATTGCCGGCATCTCCAGAAAAAGTTCCCAGCTTTTGTAAAGTATAAGATGTTACATCATTGCCTATTACAAAATTATCATACTGTGCATATCTTGTTTGACCATC
Organism: Zaprionus obscuricornis; assembly: GCA_037044475.1. Classification (NCBI taxonomy): domain Eukaryota; kingdom Metazoa; phylum Arthropoda; class Insecta; order Diptera; family Drosophilidae; genus Zaprionus; species Zaprionus obscuricornis. Next base: position 21,603 of record JBAMBR010000084.1, on the reverse strand, counting down.
AAAATCTTCGAGATATATAAATAACTCATGAGGTTGGGATGCGGTTATTGCATATAGTTTCTTCAATCCAATAAAAAATTCACCAGAAAGATCTCCAAAACCATCAGCATATGTTGTCCAATTGCGGAAGAAATTTACACTTCCATCGAATCGACGGGAAATTACAATCCAACCTGAACCTGCTAATTTTGTATCACACAGAACCGGAAAAGATGTAAATCTTGGAACTTCAATTGTATAAATTCCATCCCAGGGCGGGCACGTTGACGGATAAATGCTCGATAGTCGAGCTACACCGATATTAAAGTCGATTTTAAAAGCAACTATTAAGAAAATGTATAGTATCCGCATTTTAGTTCTAACTTTAATTGTGTTTAACTGAATTTTTTCTTCATTCATTTCTTTTTATATATGAAATTATGCGTCGATTTAAGATTATATTTACTTTTATCTTATCAAAATGATTTAAACTACACAATATATTATGAAAGCTTGATTGACAGTTCTTCATCGAAATCATTTGAATCACCGGAAACTTAACAAAATTTATTTTTTGCACAAGTGTATTTGGATTTATAAAACATGTAATAAATATTTTATTTTGGTCGAACCATCATTTGCATAGATTTCAATGAATACTTTTGGCCACGCCAATATTTCCAGTTCATGCCGCCGTCACGAAAGTCCGAATCATATTGTCCCATTAAATACATTCCAAAAAGATTACTGTTAAAGAATATCAAACATTTGATCATAGAATCTTTAGTAGATATATATCAATATGTTTTATATTCCTACCTATCTGTACACTCCTCGTACCACCAGGCACCTCTACGTAATATTGCGCACCCTTCTAGTGTTAATTTATCATAGGTCTCAAATTTCCTATTTAGGTGTCCTATAAGAGAATCTCCAGCATCTCCAGAATAATTTCCCAGCTTTTGTAAAGTATAAGATGTTACATCATTGCCTATTACAAAATTATCATACTGCGCATATCTGGTTTGACCATCAAAATCTTCGAGGTGTATAAATAACTCATGAGGTTGGGATGCGGTTATTGCATATAGTTTCTTCAATCCAATAAAAAATTCACCAGAAAGATCTCCAAAACCATCAGCATATGCTGTCCAATTGCGGAAGAAATTTACACTTCCATCGAATCGACGGGAAATTACAATCCAACCTGATCCTGCTAATTTTGTATCACACAGAACCGGAAAGGATGTAAATCTAGGAACTTCAATGGTATAAATACCATCCCAGGGCGGGCACGTTGACGGATAAATACTCGATTGTCGAGCTACACCGATATTAAAGTCGATTTTAAAAGCAACTATTAAGAAAATATATAGCATACGCATTTTAGTATGATCGTTGATGGAAACTAACTGTTGATTCTATATCACTTCTTTGTATTTATATAGGCATCCCATTGGCATTATTATTTTTATATAAATATGTATATGATCTTTAACAGCTTTGACATATATTTTAGTTAATTCATAATTTTATGCAGTTGAAAGGGTATATTTATTTTGATCCAAAGGTTGAACAGAGGTGCAATGACAGAAGGTGCCGTACATTCTTGTATAGCATAAACAACGAATCCAAGTAACATTCATCGCCTGCCCTGCTAGCGTTTATAAGTTATATAAATAAATTATAATAAATTATTTCTTATTATCATAATTTATTTTCTTTTCGCTATAAGTCGTGTATGAAATCTTCGGCTTGTTTTTATTTTATAAATTTCCTTATTTTTTTTTTTAACTTATGAATTAAACATTTACCTATTTTTGAAAACCTCTTGGGCTTTGCATTTTATAATTTTTTTTTATTGCTTTTTTTAATTAGGGTTTCTGTGCCAAACGTATTTAAATGGATCAAAATATTTTAATTTATGTTATCATGATCTTTAAAATTATTTTCTATTCTATTAAGTTTCTTTGGCTTTGGTTAGACTACCCTTACAGAGGTTATATTCATTAAATTGGCTCAGGAGTTTGTAATGCCCCATAGGAAGCGATCAGTATCCATGCTGAAGAATCTGGAGAATTTTTATTGTGACAAAAGCATCAGCTACAGTTAATCTGAGCATTCTCTGATAAAATATATTACCAGAAATATAATTTTATATGTTTCATATTAATCATTGTACAATTCATTCGCTTATTTTGGTCGCACCATCAATTGTATAGATTTCAATGAATACCGTGGACCACGCCAATGTTTCCAGTTCATGCCGCCGTCATAGAAATCGGCGTCATACTGACCATTCAGATACATTCCAAAAAGATTGCTGTAAAAAAAAAAATTACAAGACACTTGATTTTAATATCCTGCGAATTTTCGTCATATATATGCTTACCTATCTGTACATGTTCCATACCACCAGGCTCCTCTACGTAATATTGAGCATCTTCTTTCGCTGGTAATTTTATCATAGGTCTCGAAATTTCTATTTATGTGATTACCAAGCGAATTTCCTGCATCTCCAGAATAATTACCCAAGCTTTGTAAATTGTAATATGTTACATCGTTGCCTATTAAGAAATTATCATAATGTGCATATCTCCTTTGTCCATCAAAATCTTCCACATGTATAAATAACTCATGTGGCTTATACGCTGTTATTGCATATAGTTTTTTTAATCCGATAAAAAATTCACCAGTAAGATCTCCAAAACCATCAGCATATGTTGTCCAATTGCGAAAGAAATTTACACTTCCATCGTATCGACGGGAAATTACAATCCAACCTGATCCTGCTAATTTTGTATCACACAGCACTGGAAATGGTGATAATCTTGGAATTTCTATAGTATAAATTCCATCCCATGGTGGACACGTTGACGGATATATGCTTTGATGTGATTCACCGATATTTAAATCGATTAGAAACACAACTACAAGAATGCTATATAATATGCGCATGATAAGTAAAGATTCAACTCTATCCCGAAATTTGGATGAAACTAATGCATGTTCTTAAATTCATTTGCCTTTTTATATGAAATCTAGAGACATTGCTATCTATTTGCATCATAAAACACTTTAATCTGAACAAAGCAACAAACTGTAATTAGGAATTATGATGTGCAATGTATATTAGACTATACAATACTCTTCCTTTAGTAGGATAGCACCAATTTGTGAGTTGAACCTTATGTTAAAGTGGATCACAATATTATATATCCATAAGCATAAAGAAAAACTAAGTAAGCGTGTAAAATATTCTATATTCAGAGTGAAATTTACTTCTTAGATTTATTTTTAGCATAACTATAACTATAAAATTATAATTGCTACTGCTTAAATCTTTAGTATTTAATGCTTCTGCAAATATTTATATAAATATCGGTATTATCTCTATCTCTTCATGCTTTATTCTATGTGCTATGATGCAACATTTAGTCACACTTCTTTGCAATAGGTTCTAGGTTCCAATTTTCCCTCAAAAATATTTGCTGTTAATTGTTACTTCATCTGTAACAAAAAAAAAAAAGTACAAATTTCCGACCCATTAAAGTAATAATCATAAAAATTTTTGTAGTTGAAATTGTGTATTAATTATTTTATTTGTTATATCCGTTTAATCTAACTCTTTTTTTTTATTTATGTTGGAATTGAATAACTTAAAACTTGTTCCTAGACGCGTTTCCATTCGCGGACCCTTTGCTTTTTGTATTTTATTTATTTTTATTATTATTTATTTCATTTTAATATAATGCGGTTCTAGTGGCGACTGAATTAAAAAGTTTCTTTCTATTATATTTTCATCTTCATCATCATCATCATCTCACTTCTGCTTTTTTTTTTCTTCTATTTTATTTTGTTTCGGTTTTTGTGGGTTCGTCTTCAACTCAACATGAACGGAATCAAAAACTGTTGTTATTCTTGTTAAAAGTTCTTGCTATCGTTGCTGTTGGAGAACCACGCGTTAATGTAGTGCATATTTTGATAAGTATAATTACACCTATTTATATATATATATATATATATATATATATATATACATATACATATATATGAATGTAGGTATATATAGAGATATATGTATGAGTGTATGTATTATATATCATAGTTTTTTTTTTATTATTTGTTTTGCATATTTTTCGTCGTCTGAAGAGCATCTCTGATCCTAAGCCATATATAACTTGAAATTTATATTATTTTTTTATCGTGATGTTGCGAGTGTTGCTTTTTGTTGTTCAATAAAGTGACCGCTTTGTTGTTGTTCTGAGACTAATGTAGCATCTCGTAATTGCTTTTTTTTTTTTGTTTCTGCTTGCAGCAATACAGTTTTATTGCCTTGTCACTGTTGTTCTGTGGACGAGTGACGTAGCATTGCTGAAGGACATGGGCCACACTACTAGTTCTTTTTTTTTTGTTACTTCTGGCTTTGCAGCAATAAGTTTTCATCTCCTTTTTCTAATTATTTTGTTTTTCTTGAACGGTGACATAGATTACCCCGAAGGACAAGGGCACACTACAGATCGCCTGGATTGTTGGTGGTGTGTAGATGGAAAGGGGGGGAGGAGGATATATGTGTAGGCTGCCCTGTTTGTAGCTTTGTTTTGTGTGTTGTGTTTTTGTGCCTGATGTTAGTTTTAAGTGTAAGCCGCCCGCTTAACTAGAGGTGCACTGTTGCACACGTGGTCCGTCCTGATAGCGACCATCGTCCTCATCAGGATGCCATACGCTGATGTTGCTGGCGTTGTTGCTTGCTGATCAAAGTCCTCCTTATAGTTTTAAGAAGTTCTACATTATGTTAACAATGAATATGAATAAGAGATAATAAATAAAGTTAAGGCAGCAGCAGCAGCAGCAGCAAACTTACCAAAACTGTACTGCTCGGCATCAACTGGAATGTCAATCTCTGGTGCTGGTGGCAAGCACTGTTTCGAGGCGTTGGTCTTACATCCGATGGCATTAATGCCATCGGATGTAAGACCAAGCGCTCGAAACAGTGCTTGCCACCAGCACCAGAGATTGACATTCCAGTTGATGCCGAGCAGTACAGTTTTGGTAAGTTTGCTGCTGCTGCTGCTGCTGCCTTAACTTTATTTATTATCTCTTATTCATATTCATTGTTAACATAATGTTGAACTTCTTAAAACTATAGGAGGACTTTGATCGCAAGCAACAACGCCAGCAACATCTTAACGTTATTTATTATCGCTTATGCATATTCATTGTTAACATAATGTAAACTTCTTAAAACTATAAGGAGGACTTTGATCAGCAAGCTACAACACCAGCAACATAAGCATATGGCATCCTGTGCGATCGTGGCACCGTGTGCAACAGTGCACCTCTAGTTAAGCGGGCGGCTTACACTTAAAACTAACATCAGGCACTAAAACACAACACACAAAACAAAGCTACAAACAGGGCAGCCTACACATATATACATCCTCCTCCCCCCCTTTCCATCTACACACCACCAACAATCCAGGCGATCTGTAGTGTGCCCTTGTCCTTCGGGGTAATGTATGTAACCGTTCAAGAAAAACAAAAGAATGAGAAAAAGGAGATGAAAACTTATTGCTGCAAAGCCAGAAGTAACAAAAAAAAAAAAAATAGCAATTGGCGAGATGCCACAATGCTACGTCTCTCTCCACAAGCAACAACAACAATAAGCTGGTCATTATTCAAGCAAAACAAAAAAAAAAAAACAAAATAAGAAAGTTAGAAAAAAAAAAGCAACAGAACAAAAAAAGCAACACTCGCAATTCACGATAAAAAAATAATATAAATTTCAAGTTATATATGGCTTAGGATCAGAGATGCTCTTCAGACGACGAAAAATATGCAAAACAAATAATAAAAAAAAAACTATGATATATAATACATACACTCATACATATATCTCTATATATACCTCTACATTCATATATATGTATATGTATATATATATATATATATATATATATATATATAAATAGGTGTAATTATACTTATCAAAATATGCACTACATTAACGCGTGGTTCTCCAACAGCAACGATAGCAAGAACTTTTAACAAGAATAACAACAGTTTTTGATTCCGTTCATGTTGAGTTGAAGACGAACCCACAAAAACCGAAACAAAATAAAATAGAAGAAAAAAAAAAGCAGAAGTGAGATGATGATGATGATGAAGATGAAAATATAATAGAAAGAAACTTTTTAATTCAGTCGCCACTAGAACCGCATTATATTAAAATGAAATAAATAATAATAAAAATAAATAAAATACAAAAAGCAAAGGGTCCGCGAATGGAAACGCGTCTAGGAACAAGTTTTAAGTTATTCAATTCCAACATAAATAAAAAAAAAAAGAGTTAGATTAAACGGATATAACAAATAAAATAATTAATACACAATTTCAACTACAAAAATTTTTATGATTATTACTTTAATGGGTCGGAAATTTGTACTTTTTTTTTTTTGTTACAGATGAAGTAACAATTAACAGCAAATATTTTTGAGGGAAAATTGGAACCTAGAACCTATTGCAAAGAAGTGTGACTAAATGTTGCATCATAGCACATAGAATAAAGCATGAAGAGATAGAGATAATACCGATATTTATATAAATATTTGCAGAAGCATTAAATACTAAAGATTTAAGCAGTAGCAATTATAATTTTATAGTTATAGTTATGCTAAAAATAAATCTAAGAAGTAAATTTCACTCTGAATATAGAATATTTTACACGCTTACTTAGTTTTTCTTTATGCTTATGGATATATAATATTGTGATCCACTTTAACATAAGGTTCAACTCACAAATTGGTGCTATCCTACTAAAGGAAGAGTATTGTATAGTCTAATATACATTGCACATCATAATTCCTAATTACAGTTTGTTGCTTTGTTCAGATTAAAGTGTTTTATGATGCAAATAGATAGCAATGTCTCTAGATTTCATATAAAAAGGCAAATGAATTTAAGAACATGCATTAGTTTCATCCAAATTTCGGGATAGAGTTGAATCTTTACTTATCATGCGCATATTATATAGCATTCTTGTAGTTGTGTTTCTAATCGATTTAAATATCGGTGAATCACATCAAAGCATATATCCGTCAACGTGTCCACCATGGGATGGAATTTATACTATAGAAATTCCAAGATTATCACCATTTCCAGTGCTGTGTGATACAAAATTAGCAGGATCAGGTTGGATTGTAATTTCCCGTCGATACGATGGAAGTGTAAATTTCTTTCGCAATTGGACAACATATGCTGATGGTTTTGGAGATCTTACTGGTGAATTTTTTATCGGATTAAAAAAACTATATGCAATAACAGCGTATAAGCCACATGAGTTATTTATACATGTGGAAGATTTTGATGGACAAAGGAGATATGCACATTATGATAATTTCTTAATAGGCAACGATGTAACATATTACAATTTACAAAGCTTGGGTAATTATTCTGGAGATGCAGGAAATTCGCTTGGTAATCACATAAATAGAAATTTCGAGACCTATGATAAAATTACCAGCGAAAGAAGATGCTCAATATTACGTAGAGGAGCCTGGTGGTATGGAACATGTACAGATAGGTAAGCATATATATGACGAAAATTCGCAGGATATTAAAATCAAGTGTCTTGTAATTTTTTTTTTTACAGCAATCTTTTTGGAATGTATCTGAATGGTCAGTATGACGCCGATTTCTATGACGGCGGCATGAACTGGAAACATTGGCGTGGTCCACGGTATTCATTGAAATCTATACAATTGATGGTGCGACCAAAATAAGCGAATGAATTGTACAATGATTAATATGAAACATATAAAATTATATTTCTGGTAATATATTTTATCAAGAATGTCTCAGATTAACTGTAGCTGATGCTTTTGTCACAATAAAAATTCTCCAGATTCTTCAGCATCGATACTGATCGCTTCCTATGGGGCATTACAAACTCCTGAGCCAATTTAAGTAATATAACCTCTGTAAGCGTAGACTAACCAAAGCCAAAGAAACTTAATAGAATAGAAAATAATTTTAAAGATCATGATAACATAAATTAAAATATTTTGATCCATTTAAATACGTTTGGCACAGAAACCCAAATTAAAAAAAGCAATAAAAAAAAATTATAAAATGCAAAGCCCAAGAGGTTTTCAAAAATAGGTAAATGTTTAATTCATAAGTTAAAAAAAAAAATAAGGAAATTTATAAAATAAAAACAAGCCGAAGATTTCATACACGACTTATAGCGAAAAGAAAATAAATTATGATAATAAGAAATAATTTATTATAATTTATTTATATAACTTATAAACGCTAGCAGGGCAGGCGATGAATGTTACTTGGATTCGTTGTTTATGCTATACAAGAATGTACGGCACCTTCTGTCATTGCACCTCTGTTCAACCTTTGGATCAAAATAAATATACCCTTTCAACTGCATAAAATTATGAATTAACTAAAATATATGTCAAAGCTGTTAAAGATCATATACATATTTATATAAAAATAATAATGCCAATGGGATGCCTATATAAATACAAAGAAGTGATATAGAATCAACAGTTAGTTTCCATCAACGATCATACTAAAATGCGTATGCTATATATTTTCTTAATAGTTGCTTTTAAAATCGACTTTAATATCGGTGTAGCTCGACAATCGAGTATTTATCCGTCAACGTGCCCGCCCTGGGATGGTATTTATACCATTGAAGTTCCTAGATTTACATCCTTTCCGGTTCTGTGTGATACAAAATTAGCAGGATCAGGTTGGATTGTAATTTCCCGTCGATTCGATGGAAGTGTAAATTTCTTCCGCAATTGGACAGCATATGCTGATGGTTTTGGAGATCTTTCTGGTGAATTTTTTATTGGATTGAAGAAACTATATGCAATAACCGCATCCCAACCTCATGAGTTATTTATACACCTCGAAGATTTTGATGGTCAAACCAGATATGCGCAGTATGATAATTTTGTAATAGGCAATGATCTAACATCTTATACTTTACAAAAGCTGGGAAATTATTCTGGAGATGCTGGAGATTCTCTTATAGGACATATAAATAGGAAATTTGAGACTTATGATAAGATTAACACTATGAAGAGGTGTGCAATATTACGTAGAGGTGCCTGGTGGTACGAAGAGTGTACAGATAGGTAACAATATAAAACATATTAGATATATTCTGTAAAGATTCTATGATCAAATGTTTGATATTCTTTAACAGTAATCTTTTTGGAATGTATTTAATGGGACAATATGATTCGGACTTTCGTGACGGCGGCATGAACTGGAAATATTGGCGTGGTCCAAAAGTATTCATTGAAATCTATACAATTGATGGTTCGACCAAAATAAAATAATTATTACATGTTTTATAAATCCAAATACACTTGTGCAAAAAATAAATTTTGTTAAGTTTCCGGTGATTCAAATGATTTCGGTGAAGAACTGTCAATCAAGCTTTCATAATATATTGTGTAGTTTAAATCATTTTGATAAGATAAAAGTAAATAATCTTAAATCGACGCATAATTTCATATATAAAAAGAAATGAATGAAGAAAGAATTCAGTTAAACACAATTAAAGTTAGAACTAAAATGCGGATACTATACATTTTCATATTAGTTGCTTTTAAAATCGACTTTAATATCGGTGTAGCTCGACAATCGAGTATTTATCCGTCAACTTGTCCACCATGGGATGGAATTTATACAATTGAAGTTCCAAGATTTACATCCTTTCCGGTTCTGTGTGATACAAAATTAGCAGGATCAGGTTGGATTGTAATTTCCCGTCGATTCGATGGAAGTGTAAATTTCTTCCGCAATTGGACATCATATGCTGATGGTTTTGGAGATCTATCTGGTGAATTTTTTATTGGATTGAAGAAACTATATGCAATAACCGCATCTCAACCTCATGAGTTATTTATATATCTCGAAGATTTTGATGGACAAACCAGATATGCGCATTATGATAATTTTGTAATAGGCAATGATGTAACATCTTATACTTTACAAAAGCTGGGAACTTTTTCTGGAGATGCCGGCAATTCCCTTAAGGTTCACCTAAATATGAAATTTGAGACCTATGATACAATTAAAACCCAAAGGCGTTGCGCAATATTACGTAGAGGTGCCTGGTGGTACGAGGAGTGTACGGATAGGTAGGAATATATGAATATTTATAAATATTTACATAAAATTTCTATGATCAAATATTTTATATTCGTTGGCAGCAATCTTTTTGGAATGTACTTGAAGGGTCAGTATGACGAAGATTTCAATCACAGTGGCATGAACTGGAAATATTGGCGTGGCGGAGAGTACTCATTAAAATCTATGCAAATGATGGTGCGACCAAAATAAATGATAACAATGAAAAAAATTATTAATATATCAACATATGTGTCGTACAATGCCATGATGAAAATCTAATCAAACTAATATCAGGGTTATTTTCCTGTACATATTCTACGAATTGTCTTTTATCAGTTGAGAAAGACAAAAAAATAAACATCTATTTGTCTATCTATAATTTTATAATGCGTAACTTTCTTTAAAAATTTATTTACAAGCTACTAAAAAGATAACTACAATTATAAATATATATATTTATATAGTATAACGACGGTTATAACGACTCCGCGTATAGTGTCTGACCGGTCCCCATATAAACTTATACATACAAACTCCTTTCGGTTAGTGCGTCTTCAGGGTATAAGGACGTAAAATCATCAGTCCCTTGAAAGTCTCTATAACCGGATTCTACTGTATATATATATATATATAATTATAATGTATATGTATTATTCTTACAACAAATACATGATAATTATATATATATATATATATATATATATATAGAAATATTGATACTAACGCGCGAAATTACGCAGTGCCGCAACAACTCCCGTGCCGTAAATTAACTTGCTTTCGATGCGCTCCCAGGCAGCTTCTTGTACTTTGGATACACTACGTAAGCCTTCAACAATTCGTGGCGATTCAGTGAGACTAAGGCCATGCGAGCGCAAATAGACGCTCAAATAGGATTGGGCTAATTCAAAGTCAAGATTTGTGCCAAGCATATGTTCAATAAGCTTAAGAAATTGCAACATTGCTAACTCAGTGCCACCGGCATCTGGATGTAAGGATTTGATCTCAAAGTCAACCATAGATGGTCCCAATTGTGTAATATACTTCACGGCCTCATCAAAATCATTGCTGGCATCAGTTGCCTCCAGCAATTTACCAAAAGCTGTTAAATTGTTAAAAGATGACACTTTCAAAAGTCGTGATCCATCCTCAGATTTGGGCGCATCGGATACATCGAAACGCATTTCTAGTCCCGATACTGTAGGCAAAAAGAATGGTGCCTGCTTGGGAGCTTTTGGTGGTAACTTCGGTTTATTACGTTGCTTTATCAATTGCAAATCCAATAGATTTTGCCAACGTGATGCCGCTAAACCCGACATTGTAATCAGATGTGAATCTAATTGTTTTGGCGTCTCATATTTTGCATTAATTTCTTCACCAAGTTCAAGATTTTCATCATCATCATTATCATGATCATCATCATCATCATCGTCTATCTGTAACTGCGGCATAGTATCTTCCAATTCCATGGTAATATTTGTGGGCAAACCTACATAAGGTGCTGGCTCATATGGATCAATTGAACGTAATGAAATCTGATTAAACAGAGTTTTATTTGCCCAGAGATAAAGTCCCAATAGACCAACATGTGCTGTGGCTAGAAAATCACCATTTGGTGACATGGTTAACGAGATGCATGGACGCTCGACACGAAAATGATCAATCATATATGATGACGGTATATCCCAAACTTTGATGGTACAATCCATAGATGCTGAGATTAGCCAACGGCTATCCGGACTAAAAGTTAAATCATTTAACTTTGACGTATGTCCAATAAATTTACGCACTATAACACGCGTATTCATATCGAGTACATAAATTTTAAAGGTTTCCAATGCAATTGCAACCATAGCACTTTCACGATGATGCCGCATTAGTGCAACGCCATCCGCCAGTCGCAGTATTGCCAATGGCTTTTGCTCATTCTTAAATAAATTTGCTGATAAAAGTAAAGTAAGAATTAGCATCTAATTTTTTGATAGAACTTATTTCAAAACTTACTTATCCCCTTAAAGAGCCAAAATTTAACGACACCTTTACTGCATCCGGATATGACACATTGATTTAGATTATCACTTGCCAAACCACGTACAGCAGATTCATGTGCTCCTTTTGTACCACCATAGCTAGTACGATGTAATCCCGATTGTATATTGAAACGTTCCACATGTCCTGTGTTATAACCAATGATAACAAAATTGCCACAATGTGTCAATATAATGCTAGTTGGTTCACTTTGGAAATCGACACGATTCTTGTTTTGAAATTGTTCCGGAACTAGACGATGATCACCCATGCGACTCTTATCGAATGACCATGTTGTAGTCTGTACTATTCCAGCATGTATTGCAGCAATATTATCCCATTCCTTTTCACGTGCCACATCCGATGTGAATTCCAAAATTGGCGGCATGCTATACTTGTCAAACTGATAGCGATCTGAAAATTAAAAGAAAGTTTTCATTAAGTCTTTTATATGTATATGCGAATGTTGCTATCTCTTTCTCGCTTACTTTTCCTTTTGGTTAGATTGGGATTATAGGTAGCACGACCCATGCTCTTATTAAGAGACTCTGAGATGGTAGAGAATACACGCATCGTACTATCTTCACCGGAAGAGAGTATAGAAACTCCAGATCCACCATGATATCGTATGCATAACGGTGGTTTTACATGTCCCTCACGTATATGCAATTGACGTGCTCCACCATCGGGCATATCGAAGATAAACATTTTCATAGAATTATCCGGTGATGTGGTAAAAACAACTGGTTCACTTGGCAAACAAATTGCTGTGGTAACTGAACGTACGTGTGCCTGAATTTGTCCAGCTAACTTTCGTTTCTCCAGATCCCAAAATGCCATATGTCCATTGTCACAAGCAGATACCAAAATTGGCGGACCATCAGTACGAAATGCTAGACTGGTGACCATGCCCCAATCTTGCTTATAGTTTACAATAACAGTATCAAATTTAAGATTCAAGACTATAATAGTGCCATCGCCATGTCCTACAGCAACCACATCCAATGCTGGAGCTGGCTCAATGCAAGTGACGCGATTATCATGATGATTTAATGTGCAAACAATGACGTTTTTCTTAATATTTAAGATCTTCAGTTGACCCTGCTGTGAGCCGAGCACAATTTTATTTATATATGTTGGCGGATGTGCTATGGCTGTTATCTCAAATTCATCCGCATTAAAGGGAACTTCCAAATAGACATCATCTGTGCCAATATTCCAAACTTTTAACACATTTGCAGCATCCACTGCAATTAGATTACCGCCAAATGGCAAAAGCAAATGCACATTTTGCGTATGTCCACGATAAACATGACGAATATGTTTACCGGCGCGCCACGCATAGATGCACTTGTTGCTCGCCGTATATGTGTGAACTCTATCGGTTGCCAATGCAGTAATCTCATCTGGATGCAGTCCACTGACATGCACCAGACGAAAATGACTGGCTGTATATACTTGAAAGCTGCGGCCAATGCAGGTGATTAGTAGTGTATCTCGACGTCGCTGAACATAGCGCGTTACGGCCGGCACATGGTTGCTAACATAGCCCAAGGCTCGATTGCGACGAAATATTACGCTGCTCTCTCGAATTATGCTACGTTTCTCCTGGTCTCGCTCCTGCAGAGCTGTAGTGTTTTCAGCACGATCTTGTGTCATGTTTAATTTGGTAGTTTTAAATAATTTATCTTTTTATGTTTAATTTTTGTTAATAAACTTTCATGTTTACTTAAGCAACGAACGGAGCAACAGCGAAGCACGTGTATAAATGCAGAGTGCTAGAAAACTGTAAGCAAATGTTAACTTAACATAACAGTGCACACAAAACTGTAGGCCAGCTGATTACAGTTTGGTTTTATTGAAGCTGTTATTAAAACTGTATATTGTTATTTTTTATTTTATATGTGTTAAACTGAAAAAATATATTATCCGTTTATATTTATTATATTTATTACATGCATATATAACAATGACGCTCTGAATTTATAGACATATATTTGTATGTTCATATTTACATATTTCTATTGAACAGCTGCTACACTTAACTAAGACTGTTATGCTAATGTTAGTGCCAACGATAACGTATCAATGTTATCGATAAAATACAAGTTTGATATTTGAAATTGAGCTCAGTTTGAAAGCAAGCATCTTGCAACATTAAGAAATTACACACAGACAATTTTTAAAACATTTAAAACACAGCATATTTATTTTGGAATTCATTTTTATTAAATAACTCACATACTCATTAACATACACACATATATATATATATATACAATAAAAGCTCTTGTGATCATTTTTTTTTTTAAATTGCATTATAAATAAAATTAGCATAATGAAAATGCTTTTTGGACATTTTGTGCTATGATCCATGATTATAATAAAGATATTAACAACATAAGTATGTAAATATTTACATATAGTATAGTCTTTTGTTTTTGGTATCCCTCATAGAGAATAAGAAAAATTACTAGTTTTTTTTATACGAGCAATAAATAAAAAAAAAACGCAATGCTACTGCATGTTCTTTTTTTTTTTGATTTTATTCAACAGTTTCATTAAATTTTTTTTTTATATATATATTTATATGCACTGAAATTTTTACCAGCCCTTAAAAATTTCAGATTATTTAAAAAACAAAAAAAAACAAATGCAAGTAGCGAAAATTTGTTGCTCTATAGACACTGATGAAACATTTTTTAATTTTTTTTTTTTTTTTTTCTTTGTTTTTTGTAATAACTAACATTCATTATAAATTGTGTTTACTGTTGTTGTTGTTGTTGTAGTTATTAATGTCGAAGAAGAAAGTTTAAAGTCGTTTAATTCAAGTTGATGCCAAGAGATGTATTTGTATTTTCATTTTATTGCATTTAATTATTAAGCGCATTTAATGCAACTTCACGATTGAAATTTTCAGCAGAATTAGACAAAGGATAATCCAATTCACCAAGACGGGGAGAGGGTCGATGGGGCCGATTGAACTGTAGAGACAAAGAGAGAGAGAGAGAGAAAACAAATAAATAAAATTATAAAAATAAATGTATATAATAATTTTTTTACTATTTATAATAAAGAATTATGATAGTGGTAAATCATACTTAGGTTTATGTAGAATACCTACCCAGGATTTCATAATTTTGTAGAGCACTTGACGTGACGGGTAATCATCAAAATCAGCTTCAGGCAATCCAGGTGCCTGTTCATTGGGTGCCAACATGGGCAGTAAACCATTTGGACGTACAAACTCTTGTTCGACATTGGCACCGCCAGTCGCAGTACCGCCAGTGCCGGCATTTAATGAACGTTTCCCATGTCCGCCATAACAGACGTGCCCATAGGCCTGACAGCCCTCTGTAAAATGTAAAATGCAAAATGCAAAATGAATTAGCCGTAACGTATGAAGAACTGATTTTAGCCAAGAAATTGCTAACGCTTCTGGCCATAAAATGCTAATCGATATTACAAATATACACACATACATACACACACACAGACACAGATTTAACCTACACACGTTACGTTATTAACTGTGACTAGAAAAGTTTAGCAAGCCCCATCTCAATGTTTATTGCATTCCCCTAGCGCAAAATCTAAACTTTGTACCATTTTTATATGGAAAATGAGATGAGCAAACATTTGTGTCTGTGACTCTTGAAATCTTTAATCGCTTGCCAATGCTCAGGAGAGACGTCTCTCTTTTTTTTTCATGTTTGATAAGCATTTGACCTGCATGATAGCAGCGACTGTGACTTCTCTTCTCTTTCCTTCTTTTTTTTTTAAATATATTTTTTTTCCCAATTTTTGTATTACATTAAACTCATATATTTTATGCTGTTTGTTTGCTATTTTGTTTATTTTCATTTTCGTTCTATGTGAAAAATACAAAAAAAATAAAAAACTGTTTACACGTTTTGCTATTTTAAGCTTCCGTTTGTATACAAAATTATATTAGGTATCTCTTTCTCTTTCTTCCCATACCACTTACACATGGGAACTGTCCTTTGAGTTCTGCTGTATCGTTATATCTAGCATTACCCTAAGCTTTGCTCTATGCTATCATTTTATGCGTTTTGGCTCATTGCTTCAATTCTCTTGGGGAATATAAACAATGTTAATACACTTAATAAATCTGCATATGGCTAAAAAAAAGAAATTTCGATAATCTAAATAAATATTTTTTAAAGTAATAATGAAAATTATATAATAGCCAGAAAATTGTAAAATTAATTAATAAAATATTTTTTTTTTTTTGAATATTTTTTCGCATATTTTTTGCATCTTTAGTTCGTCAAAGTTTCAGTTATCTATACTTCAGTTATACGCTGCAGCTGGCACATGTTATGTTGAAGAAAATTGTACGCCCATATTGGAAAATGTTGCAGGTTGCAAGCAACCTGCGAATTCAGGCCCGCATTGATGCTGTTGTTGCAGCTGCATAAACAAAACCCACAAAGGAGCAATGTCAATGGCGATGTCACATTTACAGTTCCTGTTCCTGCTCTCTTGTCTCTGTTCTCTGTCGTTAGGTCGTCGACGTTTCCTTGTTTGTTTTTTTGTTGTTATTCTGCAACAATTGATGCTGCCAGTCATAACATTATATATGAACGCGCGCGTGTGTGTCTCTGTGTTTTTGAGTGTACGCTTGTTGTGACTTCCGCTTGTCAGGCATTTATGACTTTGTTTTTTTGCGTTTAAATGAAATGAATATTTCATGACAACTTAAGCTGCAATTGTCCAGTAATGCAACAACTTCAAGATGCTTGCATTTGACACTTTGTCAATACTATAGTGTGTGTGTGTGTGCTATATATATCATTTCATTATTCTTAGATTTCTTGTGACATTTGTTGGCTGCTCATAAATATTTTTAGCTATTATTTTTATAGCATAGAAAAAAAACACAAAAATTTTGAAAAATCTAAGAAAATATTTTTCATAATTTTTTGTACAAAATAAAAAAATTTTTAAAAATAATTTAAATTTTTTTTATTTTGTACAAAAATTAAGATATTATGAAAAAATTAAGAAACTATTTTTCATAATTTTTTGTACAAAATAAAAAAATTTTAAATTATTTTTAAAAATTTTTTAACATTTTTTAATAATTTAATTAAAAATTTGCATGTTGCTTAAAAGCAAATATGAAAAACTATAAAGATTTATATAAAATATTTAATAAACTTACTTTTAGCCTGGCTTTGTTGGGCGGCCAAGACAACAGTGCAGATGACAACGAGCAGTATCGAAATTGTGGATTTCATTTTAACTGCAAAGAGAAGACAAAAGTAAAAGGTAACCGCAATTAAAGCACGTTCGCATATATAAAGATGAAGAGCAAAAGGAAAGTGGGGAAATGGGAAATGGGAATGCAGGAAAATGAGAAGGAAATCAACATAACGGCGCACCTGTTGAGATCATGACAATGCTCTGCCCCTGCGGGTATGCTACACTAATTAGTAAACCACACACACACACACGCTTGCAGCATTTGAAGAAAAGCAACAAAAGCAGCAAACGGCACAATTCATGTAAACGGCCAATCACAAGTCACATGCATTTAAGGAGTTAATCCTAGTTGAAGAAAACTTTTGAACTTTGATTTATGTTACACCCACATGTAAGCAATTAGTGTGTGTGTGTGTGTGTATGGCATACAACTTAAACTAATGTTCGTTTATTACGTGCTCAGAATTTAACTAATCGTTTAGCCTGCAGCAAAAGCAAAAGCATGAATAACTTATAGATAAAAGACAAAAATTCTAATGAAATATATTTATAGAAAATTCAATACAATTTCTTCAAGCTGTTGCATACTTGCTCTAAATAAAAAATTAAAAAAAATATATAAATAAATAAATATTTTTCTTATTTTCTTTTTAGTTGAAATATAAATTTAGTCGCGTGTCTAACTCTTACACTGAACACTTACTAAACTCACCTCTGATCGCAGCTGATTAGTTAATATTTTGTTCGTTTATATAAAGGAAATTAAATTAAAACAAACAAAAATATAAACATAATAAAAAAAAATATATATATATATATATAACACTTTATCAGCACAGCGCAAGGTAATTATTATTATTTTTTATTGTATTATTATTGTTATATTAGTTAACTATAGTATTTAAATTAGTTTACATATATTTCTGGGAACTTTTTTAATATTATATATGTATATATATATATATTATAATCACAGATTTAGTTGGACTTTGTTTTTATTTTTATTTTATTTTTAATTTATTTTTTTTTTTATTTTTTGGTTATATTTTTTTTTCTATTTATTTTTTCTATATATTAACGTTTCTATTAACTATGCCAAGAGCCAGCACCAACAAATTTCCGTAGATGTTTTCACATTTTCAAGCGCTGCCCGGCGACTAAAACTGTTCCACGGCTCAACTTGAAATGTACGCTACGGGATTAATTTTTGATAAGAAACAGATTAATCGTGTCACGCGTCTCATACGAGGCTCAAGCTCAGGCTCAGTCTCACAGTCACAGTCACAGTCACCGTCAGCGTCCCAGTCTTAGTCGCTATGTCTAGCTCTGTCTCTATCTCTTACTCTGTCTGCAGCTCAGCAGACACAGCTTTATAGACATACCAGCAGGACTAGATCTAGATCTAGAATATATATATATACATATATACATTATGAGACATTTTGTGGCATAGTAAAATTTGAGATGTTTCAAGCTCTTAAGCTATTTTTAATTCTCGGCTGAACTAATTATATAAATATATGGCATATATATATAAATCCCATATAGATGTCAGATAAGTGCACATTAATATATAATAAGTAACTGCAAAATATATATAAAAAAAATCTACAAAACAACAACAATTTTCCACCTACAACAAGCTGCGAAAACAATAATATTATTATTATTATTATTGTTGTTGTTTTTATTGTTGTTATTGTTGTTATTACATTGTTTATCAACGTCAAGTGGCTGCAGTCGCGATACCCTACGATTCCCATGCGTGGCTTATCTATTAACATATAGCACTCTGTCTCTACATACTCTCTCTCTCTCTCTCTCTCTCTTTCATCCACAGCCAAGTTTATGCCCTGCCTCCCCACAGCTAGTGGCAACAGTTGTCAGTTAATAACATTTTAATGAGCTGCTGCTGTCAGTCAGTAATACTCGTGTATATTCCTATCGTAATATCCGTTATGTGACTTTTTTGGCCTCATATAAATCAATTTCGAAACAAACAAAAAAAAAAAAATAAATAAATAAATAAATTTTCCACAGGTGCAGCTTTAGCTTTATCCCGGATTCACATAGGGCGGCCCCCCTGCGCCAACCCTAATACAATAAAATAAAATAAACATCTGCCTTTACAAAGTTCACAATCATCATTGTCTTTGTGTTTCCGTGTGAAATTTTTCTAATCACTTCAGTTTAGTGATAATAATGTCGATGTCGACTATATATATATTTATACCTAAACAAATCAATTTCGATTAACAGTTCGTAAAAGCGTGCCTTTCGCATGGCGTTGCGAACGATCACAATCTATATAGTTTAACATATAAATTTCTGCTCTCGATTATATATACATATATATCATGGCATATATGCCCCATATATACTATTCTATATAGTTTATAGCTTACTTGTAATGCTTCACCTACTTTTTTATGCTGAACTTTAAATTGAAACCAGGCAAATAGTTTACACTAGTTAAAGTTTCTTGTATAAACTGTACAACAAGTTTTAATCATGGAAATTTATTATACCCGGTACTCTTAGGGTACAGATGGTATAATGATTTTATGCTATCAGCAACTGTTTGTAATGCTCTTAAGAAGGCGTAACAGATTCTATAAATTATATACAGAATATCGTATATATCGTATATGCTCAGTATCAATAGTTGTGTCAATAGGATCTTTGTCCCCCTGCTCCTATGTTCATCTCTATGATGAAGTCCTAGATCTCAGAGATTATTACAACCAGGGAATTTAAAGTTTATTTTGGTTTTTTGATTTTCGTATCCGCCTACCTTGCCCTGCACTGCAAGCACAATTTTAAGGCAGGGTGTTTTTTATCTAACATTTTTGGAGATATTATCTATTTCGTCTGTTGTAATAGCAGCTAATTTATCTGTTAATACTATTTGGTTGACAGCTGGCATAGATACTTCTTACTCGTACTATCATAAGCTATTAGTCGGCACGAGCCACATCGGATCACTAAAGGAACTTTTGGAGTAACAGGAACACTATAGATTATATTTTGAACCAAACAACATTTTGTATGAAAATTTAATAAATTCGAAATAAAATCTTCGACAGACCGAAAATAATTTTCATTTTTTTTGTTTTAAATATTTTTACAATTTTTAAAATTTACAAATTTTGTTGAAATGAATTTTACATTTATAAAAACTATTAAAATATTTTACATAATATTTTAAGATGAATATTACTAAAAAAAAAAAAAAACACAGAATCTTGATTTGTTTTATAAATTTGCATAGCTTAATTTCAACATGAATTTGAAATTCTTGTACAACTCTTAGCAACAAGTTGTGCTTTTGAAATGAAAATAAAGTAAAGTTAAGCTACTAACTATGCATAAGATAATACACTTTATACAGTGCATACAATATGTTAGTGTACATGAAAGGATGCAAGATTTATACAGCTGTTTCACTCAATGTGTTGACTTTATAGTTTAAGGCAAATGTCGGAATATGCGTGTGTGTGTAAGAGAGAAAGAGATGAAGATAATAGAAAGTAGATGTGAGTTAGAGAGTAAACTCAAGTTATATTTTCAAGTTGTTCAAGTGCAGCCCGTGGCGGCTTATTAAAAATTAATCAAAGCAAACGTAAAGATGGAAAAGTTAAGCGCATCTTAATAATAATAATAATAATAGCGCGCCATTCACTCAGACAGCACTAAAAAAAAAATATGAAGAAAATACTACAAAATCCAAAAGGAAGAAGAAGAAATCAAAAGGAGCAAATCTAAGGCCAAAGTTGACCGAGCATTAATCTAATTTAAATTTAAATTCAATTAAACTGAACAAATAAACAAAAGTTGAACATTGAGTGCAAAAGTGGCCCAAAGGCAATTGCATAAATATAATATTTGTACATGAGATGAGAGAATAACAAATGCCAAGAAATCTTTAAGGCAAAAGTTTTATCATTTATCATTTATTAATTAATGACAATTAATTAGTTAAATTAATATTTAATACATACCAATTTTTTTTTTTATTTTTTATTTACTTTTTGTTTTACAACTGTTTTTTTTTTTTGCTATGAGTATAAATTTTATTTTTATTTTTACACAAAGTTTTCACGCGCTCAGCACAAAATTTGTTATATTAACCTTTTGTTTTTTTTATAGTTTTTTTTTTATTTTATTTTAATTTTTTTATTTTGTTTTACAATAAACTTTGTTGTA
>JBAMBR010000083.1:0-26480 GCA_037044475.1 Zaprionus obscuricornis | reverse complement strand
CTCTGACATTGCTAGTGTAAGCTTTGCTTATCACGATCCACGTGTTAACTCAAAGTACGAAGTAACCAAAATAATAATCATAATCGTAGTGTCTAAAAAATCATTTCCATAATCAGTATACTAATTACTAGCCATATATAACAGTTAATGAAATCAGTTAAAAATTGATAATGAAACTTCACAATAAAATATATAATTATCAAATATTATATATATATATATAATTGTTTGCTAAATATAACTAAAACTGTAATCAAGTTGCAAATTATAAAGCTCTAAAATATTATTTACTTGACTTTAAAGTTTCCTAACTATAACAATAACTATAAATATAAATATATGTTAGCACTCTATAGCTATAACTATAACTATAATAACCAAGTCATGTTACTCACAAAGTTCCCATATTTTTCATAAGATATTATTTCGCATTGCAATATTTTAATTTAGATAAGCATGTGAAATATACAAAAAAAAGAAAAAAAACTGAACAATTGCATAGAAAACTTTTTAGCGAAAATGCAACTGAAAACCAGACAAAAATCTCAGGCATAAAATAATTTGTTAGATCTATAAATATTTTAAAAAAATTACTAACAACAAGAGCGAGAGAGAGACAAAGTATTTCAATGTTTACAGTTATTCTCAAGGTTTCATTATTTATTGCTTTGCTTATTTCTAAGAAATATTCAAATACATTTATACGATCATAATAATAATAATAATAATACGTAGTGAAAAAGCCAAAGCTTAAGTTGAAATCGAAGCTGAAATTCGATTTAACCTATGACGCACGAGACGCAACGCAGACTTTGAAATTTCAACTTTTGTTATATGCAGGGGAACTTTCGAATTTTTTTTTTTGTGTATTTCTATATATATATTTCTATATATATTTTTTTCTTGTCTAAAATATACATAAATTATACATGAAATATCTGTTTAATTAAATGACGATGGACGATGGACCATTTCATTGGCTGCAACGCCCCAAAACAAACGAAAACGAAAGCGCGTCGTCGTCGTCGTCGTCGTTGTCTTTGTCGATATTTTCGTCGTTGTCTTTCTTCTTTTTCTTTTCTTTCATTTTTATTTTTTTTTCTCCTTGTATAATATCAAAACGCCAAACGTGATCCCCAAAGCAAGCTGCAAGTTCCAAAAGGCAAAACCAAAAGCGGACGACGAGAAACGCCTATAAAAAAAAAGCCAAAACAAGTACAAAAAGGCAAAAAAAAAAAATATAATACATTCACACACACACACACGTGTATATACACTCTGAACTCTGAACAATTCAAAGCCAAAAACTGGTTCTAGAATCAATTTTTATTTTCTCAAGCTTACCAAAAAGATGAAAGAAACTAAACAAGAATCTACAGCAAAATAAAAAAACATCAACTGCACGAAAAAAAAAAAAAAAGAAAAAAATTTTTGAAGCTGCTTCAAAATGAATTTGGTTAACCGAACTCTCAGAACTGGCAAAAGCAAAGAAGGGGCTGTCAGGCCCCTGTCAGCCAGGGCAGTAGCAGAGGCAGTAGCAGAGGCAGCAGTAGAGGCAGCAGTAGAGGCAGCAGTAGAGGCAGCAGTAGAGACAGAGGCAGAGGTAAAGGCAAAGGCAGCGGCAGCCAGTTTGAGGCATCCAAAGCTGCAGATACAGATGCAAAGATACACAGCTACATATGCACAATACACAGATATATACCTCTACACACACACACACACACACACAAACACACACACACACACACACACACACACACATAAATATAAATATATACAAAAGAAACATTCATGCTCATACGCAAGCTCAAGCACAGCCGCAGCTTCTATGCGATTCACTCTCTGGGCTTGTTCGCCAAAGGCAGACGAGATCTTTATACTTTTTTTTGTTTTTTTTATTATTATTATTTTCTGCTTCTTTTTTCTTGTTGTTGTTGTTGTTGTTGTTGTTGCTGATATACGTTTGTATGTGCTAAAAAGTTTCAGTACACTGACAAATGTCGTCAGCGCGATATTTGTTGTGTTTGTATCTTTAAGATACGCGCATTCCATGCTCTGCCTAAAAAAAACCTTACACACACATGAGTTTTATTAACTGTTTCTTCTTCATTTACAATTATTTTATTTGTAATTTTTTTTTGTTTTTTTTTTATATATTTAACAACATTTATTTCTCTCTCTCTGTCACTTTAACATTTTATGTGCTAATAAATTACAAGACATTCTTTTCACTTTTGTGATTTGTAAACATTTTTTAATGCGAATCACACCCAAAAAATAAAAATAAAATAAAAATTCTCTTGCTCATTTTTTATGCGTGAATAAAACTGTATAAACTTTGTGTATTAAAATAATATTAAAGTTTTAATTTTCTAGACATTCAATGCTAAAAGCTAAAAGACTTTATTAATTCTTTAGACTTGCCCAACTAAAGAATCTTGACTTCATTTACATTAAACATGCGTCTGTCTGTCTGTCTGTCTGTTAAAAATTCATTCATAATCGTAGATAGTTTATGCAATTTTTTTTATATATTTTTATAATATTTTATAAATAAAAAAAAAAATGCTGTAATAATTATTTACAGATTTTTATAGACTTGTCGATAGAATCTTCAAATTATTTACATAGTTAAGTATATTTTTATTTATTTTTTATATTTAAATCTTGGCAATGATCTCATCTTATCTCAACCTACACACTGAGTCGATATATACTTGTTCGTACGTACTTGAATATTGAAAATAATAAAAAATAATAAAAATAATAATAAAAATAATAAGAATTTTTATTATAACTAATTACGCATTTAATATCTTCCTCTGCTTCTTCTTTTATTTTATACATTTTTTTTGTTTGCTTTCAAAGTTCATTCCGCGCTTTTGTTTATCATTAATTAATAAGTATCTAAAAAAAAAAAAAAGGCGAAAAAAAATATATGATGAATACAATTTGTTTGTCATTGGCGCAGTTGGATTAACGTGCTAAATGCTAATGACGTTATCCGGCTGCTGCTGCTGCTGCTGCTGCTGCTTGAACAGGTGAACGAGCAGCTCAAGTGAGGACGGGGAGTAGGGTAGCGCAATGTGATGGCCAAAACGTTTTTTTTTTTTTGAGACGTTCTTGGCGGCTATCACAAATCGCTTGCAAGTTATGCGCTGCAGGTGGCTGAAGCTGCGACTGAAACTAAAGCTGAAACTGAGACTAAGACTGTGACTGAGACTAAAGCTGAAACTGAAGCTGAAGCTGAAGCTGAGACTGAGATTGAGACTGTGACTGAGACTGAGACTGAGACTTAGACTGAAACTGAAGCTGAGACTGAGACTGAGACTGAGACTGAGACTGGGACTGAAGCTGGGACTGAGACTAAACTGAGACTGAAGCTGAAACTGAAGCTGCGACTGAGAATGAGACTGAGACTAAGACTGAGACTAAGACTGAGACTAGGACTGAGACTGAGACTGAAACTAAAGCTGAAACTGAGACTAAGACTGAGACTGAAACTGAAGCTGAAGCTGCGAGCTGAGACTAAGACTAAGACTGAGACTGAGATTAAAGCTAAAACTGAAGCTGCGACTGAGACTGAGACTGAGACTAAGACTATAGCTGCTGCTGTTGTTGCTGTCACAAGTTTTGTTTGCCATTGTCATTGAATATCAATAAACAATCAGCAGTTGCCTGAAGCGACAAAGAGCAAAAGAAACAGAGGCAGTTAGACTGAGAGAGAGAGAGAGAGAGAGTGCGAGTTTATGTGACGTTCTCATGCGCTAAAAAACTTGACAATAATGCTCAAAACTATTGACATTATATATTATACCCCATTGTCAATTATGCTATGCAGGGTATTAACAACAATCATAACCAGTTTTGCAGAGTTTCCCAGAGTGTTTGAAAAAAAAAAATAAGAAAAAAAAAACATACACACATTGCTAACAATTCTCAATGTGCGCACAAACAACGAACGTTCCGTCAGTCAAGCAGCCAGAAACTGCGAGATTGGTCAAAGAGACAGAGACTGTGAAACAGAAGACTGAGATGAGACTGACGACTGTAGACTGTCGACTCTGACACACAGAAGACTTTGACATATGAAAACCTCGATTGGGTCTCTTCATTGGGCGCATCTTAAGAGTTGCTAATGAGTTTTTTTTTTTTCTTTCTTCTCATGTTTTTTTTTCTCTATTGCCTCAAGCTGATATGTGTGAAGATCTTTGTAAGTGATTCATGAAAGCGTTTGCAATTGTGATTGCGCGTAATTACACTTTCCAACATGTCAAAAGAGAAAAAAAAAAAAAACAAATACAAGAAGAAGAAGCAGCAAAAAAAACAAACACAAGAAGAAGAAGCAGCAGCAGCGCAAGTAAATAAATAAATTAATAATAAAACGCTAAATGAAAAAAAAGAAAAAAAAGTGTCAGCTTAAACATTTGCATGACGTCATCAAAAGAAACTTAAAACTACTTGAACTTCAATGAAATTTCTAAAGATAAGATTGTTTTTTTTATTATTATGATTATTATTATTATTATTATATCTATGGCCAAGGCAATGAAAATTACAAATCAGTTAAAGACAATTTAATGAAGACAAAGAAGAAGAAGAAGCAGCAGCAATGAATTTCTTGTCTATAATCAATAAATAAAAATAAATTTTTTTTATATATTTTTTTTAAGTCACACGCCAGAAAAATAAAAATTAAAATGTTTTGTGATAAGAGTGACAAAAATATATAAAGAAAAATATATATAAATATAGGCAGATATAACTAGCATATAGTATATATATATGTGTGTGTCTCTGTGTGTTTATATAGTGTAGTCTACATTACAAAAGTAATGCTATTGGTAGCAAACATTATTGTTTTTTTTTTATTTCTTTTATGTCTGCACTAAAATTAATGAGTTTATGCACTCAGATAATATGTCTGTCTGTATGTATATAGTCTTTAAAATATACATTTATATTTATATAGCATATATAATGCCAATGTCTAGGTTAGAGGCTATGCGAACAGTGAAAGTTCTCATTGCTTTTGAATTTTCACTGCTAGCTAACAGCTCGTCGCTCTTTTATACAGATACATAGACATATATACATATATATATAATTTTATAGCACCCTTCATTAAAATCTCAGTCAAGCACTTGAAATATACACACACACAGACACACACACATACATATGCTTAATTTATTACGTTGCTTTTATTTATTTTTTTTTTTTTTATTTTCATTTTTTTTTTTGTATTTTTTTTTTATTTGTTTTTATTAATGTGCGCGGCAAGATTATTGACATTCCTTTTTTTTTTGCTGGCTTGCTTGCTTGCTTGTTTCCTGCTGCTAGCTTGTAAATAGCTAAATAATTATTATACATAGTCGTCATAAGCATGAAAATAGCTTTGTGATATTGCAACAAGTTAAAAAAAAGGTGAAGGGTTTACATAATCTCTATAAATGAAATGAAATGTTGCTTGTTATACCTTAAACTAACTCTATGACTCTGACTTTGACTGTTAACTCTTAGCTCTGATTGCGCTGCTGAATGCTGACTGTGACTCTGACTCTAACTGCGACTGTTACTCTGACTGACTGACTAAGTGACTATCGAAGTTAATTGCAATAAATATTTCGAAAGTTTCAAAATGACATGCGACGACTACGACGATGAATGCTTAATGCATTTCTAGCTAAGGATTTATTGGCTAAAATGAAAAACAACAGCTAATAGCTTACAACCAAGTAGCTAATGCAGCTCATTAGCTAAGACGACATACAGCTAATAGTTGCTATACAAATAAATAAATCTATATTTATATATTTAAATATTTAAATATTTACTCCACTTTAAATTTATTTAATGTGTTTCAAAAAAAATATTATAATTTATTTTTATTATTATTTATTAATATAATAAATTTAAAAATGAAATTTATCAAATTTATTGCTAAATTATTTAAAATATTTTAAATATATGCATATATATTTTTAAAGAAACAAATTTTTTTTATCTAATTTTAAATAATTAAAAAATTGTTTTTTTATATATTAAAATTTGCATTTTATTAGCTATTCATATTTTTGCTTTCAATATTTAATTAATTTATTATTTTGTTAAATTTATTTATTTTTTTCTTAGCAAAATTAATTAAATAAATATTTCAATTTATATTTTTTGTTTTCATTTTTTTTATATTTATTTTAAAATTTATATTACCAACTTTTCAATATGTACAAATTTTAAATTAATTTCTTTGGTAATTTTTTTTATTATTTATTATAAATATTATAAAATGTCTATAGTTTTTTTTTTAATATTTCTACATATTTTCATTTATATTTAATTTTTTTTAATATGTATTAAAAATTGTAAAAATTATTTTAACAATATATCAGGAGTTAAAAATTTGAAATTAATTTGTTTAGTTTTTTTTTTTATTATTTATTCAAAATATTATAAAATGTCTATATTTTTTTTTTAGTTTTTCTACATATTTAAATTTATATTTCAATTATTATTATTTTTTTTAGTTTGTATTAAATATTTAAAAATTATTTTAACAACTTTACAATATTTAAAAATTTGAAATTAATTTGTTGGGATATTTTTATTATTTATTCAAAATATTATAAAATGTGTATATTTTTTTTAAAATTTTTTCTACATATTTAAATTTTTATTTTTAATTTAATTTACTTTTTTTTAATATGTATTAAATATTTCAAAATTATTTTAACAACTTTTCTATACATAAAAATTTTAAATTAATTTTTTGAGATTTTTTATTATTTATTAAAAATATTATAAAATGTCTATATTTTTTTTTAGTTTTACTACATATTTAAATTTATATTTCAATTATTATTTTTTTTTTTAAAAATTTGTATTCAATATTTAAAAATTATTTTAACAACTTTTTCATATGTAAAAATTTTAAATTAATTTTTTGAGATTTTTTATAATTTATTCTAAATATTAGAAAATATCTCTATTTTTTTTTTTTAATTTTTCTACATATTTAAATTTATATTTTCATTTCATTTTCTCTTTTTTTAATGTATATTAATTATTTTAAAAATTATTTTCAATATGTACAAATTTGAAATTAATTTTTTTAAATTTTTTTTATTATTTATTCTAAATATTAGAAAATGCCGTTACTTTTTTTATAAATATTTAAAAAATTTTATATTTATAAAATTTGTTATAAATTATCTTCTATATTATCTTTATTTAAAATGCTATATTAGCTAATTTTAATTAAGCGAAAAATGCAAATGAATTATTTGAAAATATTATGCGCCATAAATTGAAATTTGTAATCTCATTTGGCAAATGTCAAATCTAACATCAGCAAAACTTCCCCCGTTGGCTTTTGTTTACAGTTTTTCTTTTCTTTTTTTTTTTTGACTCGAATGAATCAGATGCAGAATGAGATTGAGATTCATTCTTATTGTCATACACTTAACACATGACTGTCAAAATTCTCACATAATAATAATAATAACCTTAGAAAATACATACATATATATGGTATAAATAATAATAATAGTGTCACAACTAATCTCAACTTAATTCTCAGCAGCAGCAGCAGCAGCAATAGCAACAGCAGCAGTAGCTCTCAAAGTAATGTATGTCAGTCAGCCAAAGAATTGAAGAGACTCTCAAAAGGCAGTAGAACAATACTTTGTATGTGCATTATACACATTACTCACATTACATACATACACACATACATACATACATATACATAGAAGTCTAAGTACTCTATGTTTGCTTAAAACTTGTGCAAACTGTTCTTATCTTAGAAATTCCATTTGCTGTTTGCCTCGTTTCCTTTTTTCGCTAGTTGCTGGCTGCTCTTGCGCGCTCTCTCTCTCACTCTCTCTCTCTCTTTCTGTTCTCTGTTGCTTATCAGTTTCGATTTGCATACAACACACGCAGCAGCAGCAATAGCAGCAGAAAAAAAAATTGAAACAATATTAGAATAAACCCAAAGACATTACCGCATTAATTATATTTATTTTTGCAAAAAAAATAAAAACAAAAAAACAATAGAAAATAAATGATTAATTTTACTTGGGAAAATTATTAACTGCGGTAACTGAGCAGTGAAAAATTCCGTTTAATTGTGCGATATTTTGCTGCCCGGTGGCAAACAGTAAAAAAATAAAAAAATCACATAAATAAATGCCAACAATAGTTTTTTATTTAACGGAAACTACTTGGAAATAAATTTTCGTTAAGCGCATTTGTCATGTGCGCAACAACAACAACAACAACAACAAAAAGAAAGAGTCGTAACAGTCGGAGACAGGAGACAGTCAGAGAATTGGAGACGGCATCAGAATCGGAGACTTATACAACAAGACATTGGAGACACATAGAATAAACAAATAAAATGAGCAGACAGTGTAAGACAGAGACAGACTATGTGTATGAGAGAGTGAGAGAGTAAAGAGAACTATTATCCAGTTGTACCTGTGCGCTAGCTAACGGCTAATTTGTTTTAATGATGAGAAACCGCTTAAATAAAGCAACAACAACAACAACAAGAAGAACAATAACAATGCTGAATGATGCTTGCTTTTGCCTGCTAGTCGTTCATGCGGGTCTACAATAGCAGCAGCAGCAGCAGCCTCTGCGGGGTGGTAATAACTCTCTGAGTTCCATTGTGACTGATAAAAGTTGTATATATGTGTATGTGTGTGTACTTCATGCTTGATTGCAAATTCAATTAAAGTTTGCGCAGTTCGTGACGATGTGGGAAAACGGGGTAAGCAGCTGACAGTGATAGTCGGGGGGTACAGTGGCTGCCAGAGGTAGACGCTGGGGAAATGGACAGCGGTAAGTTTTGACAGATGAGCATGATATGTAGTAAGCATTGAATGAATAAATGAATGAATGACGGAATGAATGAATATATTTATAATATACTCATATGCTCAGCTCAAAAACTCAACAACAATAAAAAAAAAAAAACAGAAACGAGACATGCCCAAAAAAAAAAAAAGCGAAAATTTTTGCGCAGAAGCCGCAAATTAATAATGCGATTATTTTTTTTTATAATAATAATACAATATAATACTATAATAATATGACAAGAATATTATTATAGCTGAATTGATATATATTATATATAGTATATATATATATATAGATATTCTCTTTTGTATCTATAACAAAGCAAAAGTTATCAATGTCAGCTTTACATATTATATACACAATATGCCATACATATATGTATACATTATATACATATTATAATGTGATATATTTATGTTTATAACATATCAAAATCAATTTCATAAATATTATTCTCAGCTTCTTTTTTTTTTAATACACTTGCAGAGAGTATATTTACTTTTTTTGAGCAGCTTATATATTTTTTTTTTGATATATATTCATGAACAATATAGCAAGAAGCAAGGCGATGCATCAGAATAAGAAATCTTTTAAAAATAGAAAATATCAAAAATAAATAAAATAAATAAATAAATAAATAAAAAACTACAAAAAATTTATAAAAATAAAACAATGTAAAAATAAAAAATATAAAACTATGACAAAAAAAATATAAAAATAAAAGAAAATATTAAATTACAAATAAAATAAAAATATAAAAATAAAAAAAAATTTAAAAAAAAAATAAAAAAATTTTATAAAAATAAAATTATCAAAATTAATAAAAAATATATATAGATATATAAAATAGAAAAATAGAAAAAATATTAAATTAAAAATTAAATAAAAATAAAAACAAAAAAGATAAAAATTCAAAAATAATAAAAAATATTTATAAAAATAAAAAATATATATATCAAAATTAATAATAAAAAAAAATATAATATATAAAAATATAAAAATATATATATATATATCAAATAAAATAAAAATTCAAAAATAATAAAAAATATATATATCAAAATTAATAAAAAAAAAATATATAATATATAAAAATATAAAAAAATATATATATTAAATTAAAAAATAAGAAAAAAACAAAAAATAAAATAAAAATTCAAAAATAACAAATATTTATAAAAATGAAAAATATTTATATCAAAATTAATAACAAAAAAAAAATATATATATATATATATGTATATATATATATATATATACATATATATAAAAATAAAAAATATATTAAATTCAAAATAAAATAAAAAAAAAAACAAAAAAAATATAAAAATAAAAAAAAAATATAAAAATAAAAAAAAAATCAAAAATAATTTAAAAAAATATTTATAGAAATAAAAAATATATATCAAATATATATATGAAAATTAATTATAATAAAAATATATACATAAAATATATACATGTATATATATAAATATGAAAAAAAAAAATATTATCTGCCATTAATTAATAAATGAAAGAGCAGCTGCAAGATACATAGCTAAAAGCTTGAGTTTGTGATATGTTTGCATTTAAATAGCATTTCATTATTATATTATGTATTTAATATTTATTTCCGTGCACATCAATTGATTGTTGGACAATTGCTGTATATTATTTATCTATCTGTTTTCTGCTTCTTTGCTATTTAATTTTTTAATGTCTTGTGACGTTTTTGAACAAAGCAAAATGTCAGTTCCGCTTCCTAATACAGCAATAATAGAGTACTAAAAGTCACACACTCACACACACACACATACACGCACGCATACATACAATGCGCACTTATGCAATTATTTTATTACTATTATTATTATTATTATTATTTTTTCATTTTGATTTTGATTTCGTGCCCCTTTTCGTGCCACATACTGCTAGTTGTTGCCATTTGTTGTTGTTGTTGCGGCTCATTGTTTACTTTGTTTCATTAAAAATCGCTTACTATTGAAATGTTGTTTTTGTTGTTGTTTGTTGCTTGTTCGCTGTCAAGGTCGTCTATTGAGCGCATCTTAAATAACAACAATCAAAAACAACAACAACGAACGACGAACAATAATAATCAATTCTGTTCACAGGGCTCTCTGCAATTACGAATTTTGCTGTCTATATAAATCTTTACACACTTTTTTTCGTTGTTGTTTTTATGTTTTTTTTTTTTTTGAGGATGATTCAACGTTTGAAATCTTTATAAATATTACATATATATATATGTATATATAATTTGATTAATAAATTTCAAAGGAAGTACGCGAAAAACTGAGCGAAAAAAAAAACATAACAAATGCCTTTTGTGATTCGCGATGCACGACATTTACCTGTGCGCTTAAGTTCAGGGTCGTTGAAGTTCTCAAAAAAACAAAAAAAAAAAAACAAAATTAAATGAAATGCTTTGAAGTAAGACATTGAAATATGATATATATATATATATACCTATGCATATATATATGTATATACATCTGTCATATACTTGCCTCATTAATATAGCTGAGCATCTTTCACTGACTTTGATAAACATGCAATGCGTGTGTATGATGCTGAAGTTAACTTTTCCTGAAACTATATACCAAATCATTGAACTATACTTGATATATGACTATAAAGTTGAAGTCTATATACATATATATATATATATATATATATAAGGAATTTTTTAGATTTTAGAGCATTTCGAAAGTCATTAAGTCATCAATTATACTTGATAATTTACTCTAACTCTAAGAATTTCAGAAACTGTTCATGCACACATATACATATATCTGCCAGCGATATATATAGCGATCAATAACTTAACAACTAGACAAATCGTTTAACTATACTTGATATATGACTCTGTGTGTAACGCTATATATAAAGAATTCTTTCAACTTTTTACAACTTTTCAAAAGTTCATTAAAATAATATTAGTTAAAGTCTAGTATTTAACACTTTAATTTTTTTAAACTCTGGTTATTACAGAAATTAATCAAATTTTCTGATCAAATAATATCACTATATGTTTCATATACTGCAATCAATATTTTTAAATAATTTTTATAAATTAGACAACATTTTTTATGCTATACTTGATATATGGCTCTATATGCATATAATGAATTCTTCCAAAATTTTAGTATTTTAAAATTCAAAATAATAATAGATAATTTACTAGAGAATTTCAGTTATTAATTAAATTTTTAGCCATATAATATCAATATATATTTTCCATATACTGCAATCAATATTTTTATATAATTTTCAAAAACTAAAAAAAATTATTTTATTATACTTGATATATGGCTTTAAATGCATATAAGAAATTCTTTCAAAATTTTAGAATTTTAAAATTCAAAATAATAATTTACTAGAGAATTTCAGTTATTAATCAAATTTTCAGTCATATAATATTAATATATATTTTCCATTTACTACGCTCAATAACTTAGCATTGTTTTCTTCATAGCGTAAAAATATGTCTAAAAATCCGCTTAAAATATACAAAAAGAACGTGTTATATTTAACACTTTCAATAGTAAGCTTGGCAAAAATTCCAGGAACTAAGCGTTACGTATGTTAAGGTCCGAAAAATGTTGAAAAGAATCACGTTGACGCTGTACAACACACATTACCGCCCACGATAAGAATTGTTTTTTTTTTTTAAATCGTGAGCACATGCCTATGGAATTTCTTGACTATATATATATATATATATAGTATATAATATTTGAGGTGCCTTAACTTAAGCACGGACCATAAAAATGTTAAACAAATATGAAAAATAATTCATAGATAAAATATAAGTACAAAATTTTTATTTTTTTTTTTGGGTTCACTTTAATAAATGAAATATAAGTGTGAAAATTCTGGATCATCTACATGTAGTATTGCTCATTGGGGAAAATTTTGTTCTTAATAAAAATGCAATATGTTTCTCAACTGAACGTAAAGCGACAGACGATAAGTGACATTTGATAAGCAATATCGATGAAAATTTACAAATAATGTAATGTAATCGATCTTAGCTAACTGATAACCAATAAAAAAAAAAAAACATTGCGTCCAGTTTTTGATCAATGCCATAAAGATATTTTCTAGCACTACAAATGAAAATCTCTATTTCTTTATATATGAAGAAGTGGAAGAGGGGAGGGAAGAGCAGTGGGGGAACTATTACTGCTGTCATAAAAAAAAAACATGTTAAAAGGCCGCCAAAAAGATCGACTGGAATTTTAATTAGAACTTGAACAAATGCTCATTACGATGGCAAAAGAAGCAACAACAACAACAAAAAAGATCTTGAAAGTTTATCAAGACGAAAGACGTAAAAAAAAAAGCAAAAACAAAAGTAATTTTAATGTTAGCATTGGGCGGGTAGGAAAGACTATCGCTCAGAGTGGCACAAACTATCACTCGACTCTAAAATACCCGGTAAATTTATACTTATATTTTATTTTTCATTTTCTATTTCTAGCAATGTCTACACCGACCACACCCAAAATGCCAACACCGCCCACATTGCCACCGGGCATTACGAAAACCTGTCACATTGTCAAACGTCCAGATTTTGATGGTTATGGCTTCAATTTGCATTCGGAGAAAGTAAAACCAGGACAATTTATTGGCAAAGTTGATGCTAATTCACCTGCCGAGTCAGCTGGACTTAAGGAAGGTGATCGCATATTGGAAGTTAATGGTGTCTCCATTGGTAATGAGACACATAAACAAGTTGTGGCACGCATCAAGGCAATTGCAAATGAGGTGCGTCTGCTGCTCATTGATGTTGATGGTAAAGTCATTGAAACAACTAAAACGGAAACAACAGCAACAACAACAACATGTTCATCAACAACATCATCGCCAGTGCCAGTGGCAGTGCCAGTGGCAGCAACAGCAGTTAGCAATGGCAATGCCAGCCCACCATGCTATGAGGGCACCAAGCAAGAGTTACCCGGTGCCAGTGCAAATATAAGCAGCATCAGTGTTGTAAGCACAAAGCGTATATCAAATGCAAGCAGCATTCAAAGTGGCAGCACAATGAATGCTAGCGATTTGGATGTTGTTGATAGAGCAATGCCAATGCCAGTGTCGCCGCCAAGTCCATTAGAAATCTCAACAGCACAGAATGGCAACAAATCGCCGCAGTTGCCACAGGCGATGAGTAACAGCAGCAGCAACAATAATAATTCAATGATGACACCGCCGCCACCATCGGCTACAATGGCAAATATTAATAACAATGGCAACATTTACAGCAGCAATACAACAACAGCAACAGCAGCAACAGTTACAGCAGCAGCAGTAACAACTAACAACAACAATATGATGAACAACAATAACAACAGCAACAACAACAACAATAATAATAATAACAGCAGCAATTCAATGAGCAGCAATACTACAAATGGCAATATCAATGGCAATGCCACTACAACAGCAACAACAACAACAACGCCCACAACGCCAGCAATGTTAACCACAAATCGTGCTGGCAGCTTAAATTTGCCACTTACAGCTGCCGAAATGCGCGCCAAATTGGCCTCGAAAAAGAAATATGATCCGAAGAATGAAAGTGTTGATCTAAAAAAGAAATTTGAAATTATACAAAAGCTCTGAGTATGTGTGTGTGTGAGAAAGAGAGAGCGAAAGAGAGAGAGAGAGAGAGCAACTGCAGCTGCTATTAACTTCCTCTAGCTAACAACATTCAGCTTCAGCTCCTTAGATCATGCTGTATACAGTACTTGTTATTATATTATACACACACACACACACAACAAATACACCTACACACACTGAAAATGCAAAGCCAGAAAAATTATTAAAAATTTTAGCTGAAAAAAAATTTTCCTCTACATTTTTTTCTTTTCTTTCTTATTTTTTTCTTGGCAAAATTTAAATTTTTGTTTTCATTTTATTTTTTCAGCAACGCCAGACACAAGAAATAATTATTAAAAATAATAATAATAATTATAATTAAATATATTTTGATAGTACGCAGAGTCACTTATGAATTAAGCAAGTTTTTTTTAATTATTATTTTAGTCTATAAAAATTATAAAAACAAAAAAAAACTTTACTCGAAAGTAAACAAGAAATTTAAAAGAAAAAGTTGAAGAAAACAAAAAAAAAAAAAATAAAAATATAAAATGTTAAATATATTTGTATGAAAATTAAGCAATGATAAAGAGAAATGCTAAAAAAAAATATAAAAAAAAAAACAGTGAGCTTAAAAATAATACACACACACACAGAGAAAACAAAGAAATGTTTATATTGAAATTAATGCATATTTTTATTTTTTATAAGTTTATTATTTTATTTAAAATGTTTTTGCAATTTTGCGGCTGGTTCAATTTTTTTTTTTTTTGTTTTTGTTAATTTGACAACTTTCGTTAATTTTCTTTAGCATACAAAATACAAATACACACACACATACATATACGAATACATATGCATACATACATACATATAAATATATATATATAGTACATACGAATATGTATTTAGTTTATTTTTATGTACTTTTTACCGTAAATAAAGCGAAAAACAATAAAAAAAAAAAAAAACACAAAACAATAGACAAAAAATTATTTCATTTTTTTCCTCTTTTTTTTGGTTCTTTTTCAACATATGTTTAAAGTCTGTCTGTTAACTATCTCTATCTCTACATTCCCACCTCTCTCTCTCACACACACACATAGTGTGTCTCTTTTCTGTTCTGACAGCTTTTTATCAGTCGCTTAATTATTGAAATTAGCAACAAAATTTGCAGGCAATTTAATGTTGATCGCAACAGCTGAGTAAACAAAGAGTATAATGTGGCATATGACAATTGAGAATTGAGCCAGAAATGCAGAGTAGCAGCAGTCAGAGACACTGGCAACAAAAGTGTTGTGTAAGCTTCAAATGTTTACATATTTTTATATGTTTTTATAGTCGTAGTTGCTTTGCATACAAATAAATATTTAAGTAAAACATTGTTCACAAAGGTCAACACAGTGTCAAATTGCACAGTAGCTATTGCCAGTAGTAGCAACAGTAGCAGTAGCAACAATTGCAAATGGCAAAAAAAAACAGCAGCAGCAACCTGTTGCACTGCATACTAAATACAAATTTGTTATGAAGTTTATAGCTAAAAAACCAGAAAGCAAAAGTTGCCAGCGAGCGACATGTCGAAGTGTTGATACGCTTTGCAAAGCTTAAAAAATAAATAAAATAATTTAGAAAAAAAATAAATAAATAAAAAATAAAATAAATAAAAATCAGAAAAAATATTTAAAAAAAAAAAAAATATGTAAATATATACAATAAAATATTTATATGCATATTCTCTCTCACAACCTTAAAACAGGTGCAGTTTTTTTTTTTTAATACATTGAATTCTTTATAGACATTTAGAAATATTACATATTATATTATATATTTTATAACTATTGCTGCTGCAGATTACATAATGCAGCAGCAACAATTAACATCTCATTGAGATAAGCTAATAGCGATGTCTGTTGCAATGCACAATGTTCAAGTATTTTAAACTCTCGCAGTGAATCGATCATATTACGTATTTGTGTGCGACAAGCTGGTTCATTGACACGCAATGTTGGCAACTGTAAATTTCGTGCACGTGTCGAGGTTAAAGCACCATCGGTAACCATTAATGTTTGCATATTAGCCATTTGTCCAACAAGTTTATGTTCATCATATTTACTTAGCGATGGCTCTAGCTCATCAGCATTGGGAATGTCATCTTCAGATGCATGTGCTTTGCCAGCACTATGAATGCGTTTAACAGCTTTGCCTGGTTCAGCGCATAGTGTTAAATATTTGGGTATAAGATCTTTAAAATTGCATGCTTCAAATAGTTGTAGATCATCGCAATCGCCACGATATGCATCCGATATATAACTGATGATACCTGCAAAAGTATAAAATTATTTAAAATTCATAATTTATAACAAATTTACTTACCATTTGTATTAAGGCAAAGTATAAATTTATAGCTGCTGCAATCAAAATTAAGTGTTTCACTTATTTCTGTCTCAACGCATTCAATTAACGATCGCACATGCAATAGATTTGCTCTATATGCCAATGGCACATGTTTTAGCCGTTCCGAATAATGTTTTGCATCTGACCAACGTATTAAGGGACGCAGGCAACGTGCTAGCCTCAATAGTGTCTGCTTAACAATATTTTCCACATCGATTTCATTGATTTCAAATAATTCGCCAAGCACTGCAAATGGTTCATTAAGACGTAATTTTCGTAACGTTATGCAGCAATCAAGATGCGTAAGATTTGCATATTTGCATATGTGACGTTTAAAGAGTGGCAAGTGTACATTGGATAAGCCTAAATGTAATGTTGATGCCACATCAATTGAATTTAATGTCATGCTACGCATTGTACGCTGTGGCATATCACGTTTAAGGAATACCGCTTGACGCACAGCTGAAGCAACAGCTGGTGCTGCTGCTGGTATTGTTGTAACTGTATTTGAACCACTGGGCAACACATTACTACTTTGCGTCTGTGTACTGCTAGTGGCGGCGGTAGCTGGCAGTGATTGTCGTGTTGTTGCCTTTATAATTGTATTTGGCGGCAATGAACTTATTGCATCTCCAATTGATTCTTTTCTATAAACATTTTGCCATGGTATTGCATTTAATGTTGAGTTGCCGGTATAACTATTTGGCTGTAGCAAATATTTCGGTGTTTTCAATGCTGGCGTAGCTGCAAAAAATTGCAAAAAAAATTTTGTTTAGTTAAAAGTTTGGACAGCGGATACCAATTGGTGATAATCACATGTTAAAGATGTTGTACAGTTGGAGAGTCGTTTCATGCTCGGCCTAATGATTGCTCCGGCTGTTATCTTGCCAAGAGCAACGCTTGTGTCTGTTAACTTCTGCAATTCATTATATTCATTAATGATAAACCAATAAAATTGTAAATATCTTTTAACGCTTCTCCAAATTCAACCAAAATAAGCAAATAGCGTTGCCAGATCCATAACAAACAGCTGTTCAATGTTGTATACACTTTGCAAAATATATATCGTAGCGTGCGTGCATGTGTGCGTGCGTATGTATGTTTGTATATGTTTTTGTATACCTTTACAGTTTGAGGTGTCTGCATTTGTTCTTTTGATCGATATATCATGGTCGGCGTAATTGGCACAATGCCTTCAGGTGTTTTACGATATTTAACTATAGTTAATGACATTTTTTCTTTCCAAAATTATAATTCTTTTATTATTTATTGCACTTAAATAAATTGCACTAGTTCCACAGAGTACGCGTATCGACGCAGCGTATTATTGCAACCCTTCCACTAAGACTTATCGATAGCTCGCTAGCTTGTTGTGCAAGTGCTGCCCAGCAGCAGTGCAATATGTTACATTTACCAACACTAAATTGCGCTCTGAGGCGCGTCTTTTGTTTTTTTTTACTTTTCATTACATTTTCAACGCTCGACTAGAACGAACGCAAAACGCGACGGCCAATGATCGACAAGTTGTTGCGCGCGCGCTTAAAGCATAGTTAATTTAAACTTCCGCTTTTATATATATACATATATATATTGTAGGTATTTTATTGTGTTTGGAGTATTTTCATTTTTATAATTTTATTATTTTGCGAAATAACTGTTAACATAAACTATATTTTATTATAAATTCACACTCACTGTAGTTATATTCGTATTGTATAAATAGCAACGAATAACAATAAAAACCTTCAGCCAAATCTGTGACCGTGAATACACAAGACCCCAAAATAAAAATAAAAATAAAAAAAAAAATAACGCGCAACGAATAGTTAATTAAGCTATTTTCATGCAACACAACGCGCAACAGCTTAACGCGCTCTGTTTCTCTCTCTCTCTCTCTGCTCACACTCGATATTTTTATTTTGTATTCTCAATAATTTCAGTATCATAGTTATCATTTATCATAAAACAGAGCAGACAAAATAAAAAACTGTATAATAATTATCAGCTTGCACATCCTCAAAGATAAACAAAACCCGTTGTGTATCAATGAAAATGTTATTTGCTGATAAGAGAGTAATAAATGTTGAAGTGCTTGTGGAGTGTAGTGTGATTTCTTATTTAGCGCTTATTTAGCCAATTATTATTGCATTAATGTATATAAAGCAAAATAAAAGCGCTGAGCTCAACAGTTTTCAGCCAAAGTACAAACATAATCGAACTGCAAACAGCAGCAAAGGCAACAGTTAAAGCTAAAACCAAAGGCCATACACTAAATCGGCAAGTTGAACGTACTCTTACTATCTCTCTCTCTTACTCTCTCACTTTGTCTCTCTCTAATTCTGCATACTCCACTTCAGTGACTTGTATAAGGGCAAAAGACACAGACACCAACTCGATTTAAATTTAATTAATTTTTGCGGTCTTATTTGTTGTTTGTGTTTATTGTGTATATACTGTATATATATATGTGTGTGTGTGATGTGTGTATTTATTGTATCAGCATTTCAAGCGCTATGATTGCTGTTGTTATTAGTGTTTCAATAGCAATGCACACCCACACAACAAATCACATTTGCTATAAATGTCGCTTTATTATGCGGTCTTGCAGACAATGGTAGAAATTTATAAAAAAAAAAATAAAATAAAAATAAAATAAAAAATAATAATAATTTAATTATAAAAACAAATAATTTTAATTTATTTATAATTTAAATATATAAAAAAAATAAAATTTAAATATAATAAAAATATATTAAAAGAAATGAAATAAATAACATAAAAATAATAATAAAAATAATAGTAAAAATAATAATAAAATAAAAAATAATAATAAAAAATAATTAATATAATATAAGTTAAATATAAAAAAAAATTATAGTGTTAATTATACAAAAAAATATATTAAAATATTAAACAAAAATATGATGTTAATTATACGAAAAAAGAAAAATATAATTACGATATAATAATATTAAAGTAAATATAAATATTATTTTTATATAAATAAATATAATTAAAAAATAAATGAATAAAAGAAAATTTAAATATTATTTTTATATAAATTAAATTAAATAAATTAAATATAAATTTATAAAATTAAAGAAAATATAAATATTATATTTATATAAATAAATCAAATAAAATAAATAAATTTATTATAGAAAATATAAATATTATTTTTATATAAATAAATAA
Source organism: Zaprionus obscuricornis (assembly GCA_037044475.1). NCBI lineage: Eukaryota > Metazoa > Arthropoda > Insecta > Diptera > Drosophilidae > Zaprionus > Zaprionus obscuricornis. The sequence goes on along the minus strand of JBAMBR010000083.1, from coordinate 6,422 downwards.
AATAAAAAATATGACGTTAATTATACAAGAAAATTATAATTACGATATAATAATATTAAAAGAAATATAAAATAAAATAAAAAAAATAAATGAATAAAAGAAAATTTAAATATTATATTTATATAAATAAATCAAATAAAATAAATAAATATATTAAAGAAAATATAAAAATTATTTTTATATAAATAAATAAAATAAAAATAAATAAATATATTAAAGAAAATGTAAATATTATTTTTATATAAATAAATAAAATAAAAAAAAAAATAAATATATTAAAGAAAATATAAATATTATTTTTATATAAATAATTAAAATAAAAAAATAAATAAATAAAAGAAAATATAAATATTATTTTTATATAAATAATTAAAAAAAAATAAATATATTAATGAAAATATAAATATTATTTTTATACAAATAAAAATTAACTAATAAAATAAAAAAAAAATAAAAAAAATTATATAGATTATAAAAACATACTTGAAATTTTGGCATAGAAATTAAAATTTATTTTAAGCTCTTAAGAAATATGTTTTTATAATCTATATAATTTTTTTTATTTTTTTTTTATTTTATTAGTTAATTTTTATTTGTATAAAAATAATATTTATATTTTCATTAATATATTTATTTTTTTTTAATTATTTATATAAAAATAATATTTATATTTTCTTTTATTTATTTATTTTTTTATTTTAATTATTTATATAAAAATAATATTTATATTTTCTTTAATATATTTATTTTTTTTTTTATTTTATTTATTTATATAAAAATAATATTTACATTTTCTTTAATATATTTATTTATTTTTATTTTATTTATTTATATAAAAATAATTTTTATATTTTCTTTAATATATTTATTTATTTTATTTGATTTATTTATATAAATATAATATTTAAATTTTCTTTTATTCATTTATTTTTTTTATTTTATTTTATATTTCTTTTAATATTATTATATCGTAATTATAATTTTCTTGTATAATTAACGTCATATTTTTTATTTTATTTATTTATATAAAAATAATATTTATATTTTCTATAATAAATTTATTTATTTTATTTGATTTATTTATATAAATATAATATTTATATTTTCTTTAATTTTATAAATTTATATTTAATTTATTTAATTTAATTTATATAAAAATAATATTTAAATTTTCTTTTATTCATTTATTTTTTCATTTTATTTATTTATATAAAAATAATATTTATATTTACTTTAATATTATTATATCGTAATTATATTTTTCTTGTATAATTAACATCATATTTTTGTTTAATATTTTAATATATTTTTTTGCATAATTAACATTATAATTATTTTTTTTATATTTAAATTATATTATATTAATTATTTTTTATTTTATTATTATTTTTATTATTATTTTTATGTTATTTATTTCATTTCTTTTAATATATTTTTATTATATTTAAATTTTATTTTCTTTATATTTTTTTATATATTTAAATTATAAATAAATTAAAATTATTTGTTTTTATAATTAAATTATTATTATTTTTTATTTTATTTTTATTTTATTTTTTTTTTTTATAAATTTCTACCATTGTCTGCAAGACCGCATAATAAAGCGACATTTATAGCAAATGTGATTTGTTGTGTGGGTGTGCATTGCTATTGAAACACTAATAACAACAGCAATCATAGCGCTTGAAATGCTGATACAATAAATACACACATCACACACACACATATATATATAAGTATATACACAATAAACACAAACAACAAATAAGACCGCAAAAATTAATTAAATTTAAATCGAGTTGGTGTCTGTGTCTTTTGCCCTTATACAAGTCACTGAAGTGGAGTATGCAGAATTAGAGAGAGACAAAGTGAGAGAGTAAGAGAGAGAGATAGTAAGAGTACGTTCAACTTGCCGATTTAGTGTATGGCCTTTGGTTTTAGCTTTAACTGTTGCCTTTGCTGCTGTTTGCAGTTCGATTATGTTTGTACTTTGGCTGAAAACTGTTGAGCTCAGCGCTTTTATTTTGCTTTATATACATTAATGCAATAATAATTGGCTAAATAAGCGCTAAATAAGAAATCACACTACACTCCACAAGCACTTCAACATTTATTACTCTCTTATCAGCAAATAACATTTTCATTGATACACAACGGTTTTTGTTTATCTTTGAGGATGTGCAAGCTGATAATTATTATACGATTGTTTTTTATTTTGTCTGCTCTGTTTTATGATAAATGATAACTATGATACTGAAATTATTGAGAATACAAAATAAAAATATCGAGTGTGAGCAGAGAGAGAGAGAGAGAAACAGAGCGCGTTAAGCTGTTGCGCGTTGTGTTGCATGAAAATAGCTTAATTAACTATTCGTTGCGCGTTATTTTTTTTTTTATTTTTATTTTTATTTTGGGGTCTTGTGTATTCACGGTCACAGATTTGGCTGAAGGTTTTTATTGTTATTCGTTGCTATTTATACAATACAAATATAACTACAGTGAGTGTGAATTTATAATAAAATATAGTTTATGTTAACAGTTATTTCGCAAAATAATAAAATTGTAAAAAAGAAAATACACCAACAACAATAAAATACCTACAATATATATATGTATATATATAAAAGCGGAAGTTTAAATTAACTATGCTTTAAGCGCGCGCGCAACAACTTGTCGATCATTGACCGTCGCGTTTTGCGTTCGTTCTAGTCGAGCGTTGAAAATGTAATGAAAAGTAAAAAAAAACAAAAGACGCGCCTCAGAGCGCAATTTAGTGTTGGTAAATGTAACATATTGCACTGCTGCTGGGCAACACTTGCACAACAAGCTAGCGAGCTATCGATAAGTCTTAGTGGAAGGGTTGCAACGATACGCTGCGTCGATACGCGTACTCTGTGGAACTCGTGCAAAGCTACGCCAGCATTGAAAACACCGAAATATTTGCTACAGCCAAATAGTTATACCGGCAACTCAACATTAAATGCAATACCATGGCAAAATGTTTATAGAAAAGAATCAATTGGAGATGCAATAAGTTCATTGCCACCAAATACAATTATAAAGGCAACAACACGACAATCACTGCCAGCTGCCGCCGCCACTAGCAGTTCTCAGACGCAAAGTAGTAATGTGTTGCCCAGTGGTTCAAATACAGTTACAACAATACCAGCAGCAGCACCAGCTGTTGCTTCCGCTGTGCGTCAAGCGGTATTCCTTAAACGTGATATGCCACAGCGTACAATGCGTAGCATGACATTAAATTCAATTGATGTGGCATCAACATTACATTTAGGCTTATCCAATGTACACTTGCCACTCTTTAAACGTCACATATGCAAATATGCAAATCTTACGCATCTTGATTGCTGCATAACGTTACGAAAATTACGTCTTAATGAACCATTTGCAGTGCTTCGGCGAACTATTTGAAATCGATGAAATCGATGTGGAAAACATTGTTAAGCAGACACTATTGAGGCTAGCGCGTTGCCTGCGTCCTTTAATACGTTGGTCAGATGCAAAACATTATTCGGAACGGCTAAAACATGTGCCATTGGCATATAGAGCAAATCTATTGCATGTGCGATCGTTAATTGAATGCGTTGAGACAGAAATAAGTGAAACACTTAATTTTGATTGCAGCAGCTATAAATTTATACTTTGCCTTAATACAAATGGTAAGTAAATTTATTATAAATAATGAATTTTAAATAATTTTATACTTTTGCAGGTATCATCAGTTATATATCGGATGCATATCGTGGCGATTGCGATGATCTACAGCTATTTGAAGCTACTGCAATTTTAAAGATCTTATACCCAAATATTTAACACTATGCGCTGAACCAGTGCAAAGCTGCTCAAACGTATTCACAGCTGCTGGCAAAGCACATGCATCTGAAGATGACATTCCCAATGCTGATGAGCTAGAGCCATCGCTAAGTAAATATGATGAACATAAACTTGTTGGACAAATGGCTAATATGCAAACATTAATGGTTACCGATGGTGCTTTAACCTCGACACGTGCACGAAATTTACAGTTGCCAACATTGCGTGTCAATGAACCAGCTTGTCGCACACAAATACGCAACATGATCGATTCACTGCGAGAGTTTAAAATACTTGAACATTGTGCATTGCAACAGACATCGCTATTAGCTTATCTCAATGAGATGTTAATTGTTGCTGCTGCATTATGTAATCTGCAGCAGCAATAGCTATAAAATATAATATAATATGTAATAATTTGTAAATGTCTATAAAGAATTCAATGTATTAAAAAAAAAACTGCACCTGTTTTAAGGTTGTGAGAGAGAATATGCATATAAATATTTTATTGTATATATTAACATATTTTTTTTTAATATTTTTAAATATTGTTTCTGATTTTTATTTAATTTTTTATTTATTTATTTATTTTTTTCTAAATTATTTTATTTTTTCTTTAAGCTTTGCAAAGCGTATCAACACTTCGACATGTCGCTCGCTGGCAACTTTTGCTTTCTGGTTTTTTAGCTATAAACTTCATAACAAATTTGTATTTAGTATGCAGTGCAACAGGTTGCTGCTGCTGTTTTTTTTTGCCATTTGCAATTGTTGCTACTGCTACTGTTGCTACTACTGGCAATAGCTACTGTGCAATTTGACACTGTGTTGACCTTTGTGAACAATGTTTTACTTAAATATTTATTTGTATGCAATGCAACTACGACTATAAAAACATATAAAAATATGTAAACATTTGAAGCTTACACAACACTTTTGTTGCCAGTGTCTCTGACTGCTGCTACTCTGCATTTCTGGCTCAATTCTCAATTGTCATATGCCACATTATACTCTTTGTTTACTCAGCTGTTGCGATCAACATTAAATTGCCTGCAAATTTTTGTTGCTAATTTCAATAATTAAGAGACTGATAAAAAGCTGTCAGAACAGAAAAGAGACACACTATGTGTGTGTGTGTGAGAGAGAGAGAGTGGAAGATAGAGATAGAGATAGTTAACAGACAGACTTTAAACATATGTTGAAAAAGAACCAAAAAAAAGAGGAAAAAAATGAAATAATTTTGTCTATTGTTTTGTATTTTTTTTTTTTTTTTTTATTGTTTTTCGCTTTATTTACGGTAAAAAGTACATAAAAATAAACTAAATACATATTCGTATGTACTATATATATATATTTATATGTATGTATGTATGCATATGTATTCGTATATGTATGTGTGTGTGTTTGTATTTGTATTTGTATGCTAAAGAAAATTAACGAAAGTTTTCAAATTAACAAAAAAAAAAAATTGAACCAGCCGCAAAATTGCAAAAACATTTTAAATAAAATAATTAACTTATAAAAAAAAAAAAATAAAAATATGCATTAATTTCAATATAAACATTTCTTTGTTTTCTCTCTGTGTGTGTATCATTTTTAAGCTCACTGTTTTTTTTTTATTTTTTTTTTTAGCATTTCTCTTTATCATTGCTTAATTTTCATACAAATATATTCAACATTTATATTTGTTTTCTTCAACTTTTTCTTTTAAATTTCTTGTCTACTTTCGAGTAAAGTTTTTTTTTGTTTTTTGTTTTTTTTTATAGTTTTTATAGACTAAAATAATAATTAAAAAAAACTTGCTTAATTCATAAGTGACTCTGCGTACTATCAAAATATATTTAATTATAATTATTATTATTATTTTTAATAATTATTTCTTGTTTCTGGCGTTGCTGAAAAAATAAAATGAAAACAAAAATTTAAATTTTGCCAAGAAAAAAATAAGAAAGGAAAGAAAAAAATGTAGAGGAAAATTTTTTTTCAGCTAAAATTTTTAATAATTTTTCTGGCTTTGCATTTTCAGTGTGTGTAGGTGTATTTGTTGTGTGTGTGTGTGTGTATAATATAATAACAAGTACTGTATACAGCATGATCTAAGGAGCTGAAGCTGAATGTTGTTAGCTAGAGGAAGTTAATAGCAGCTGCAGTTGCTCTCTCTCTCTCTCTCTTTCGCTCTCTCTTTCTCACACACACACATACTCAGAGCTTTTGTATAATTTCAAATTTCTTTTTTAGATCAACACTTTCATTCTTCGGATCATATTTCTTTTTCGAGGCCAATTTGGCGCGCATTTCGGCAGCTGTAAGTGGCAAATTTAAGCTGCCAGCACGATTTGTGGTTAACATTGCTGGCGTTGTGGGCGTTGTTGTCGTTGTTGCTGTTGTAGTGGCATTGCCATTGATATTGCCATTTGTAGTATTGCTGCTCATTGACTTGCTGCTGTTATTATTATTATTGTTGTTGTTGTTGCTGTTGTTATTGTTGTTCATCATATTGTTGTTGTTAGTTGTTACTGCTGCTGCTGTAACTGTTGCTGCTGTTGCTGTTGTTGTATTGCTGCTGTAAATGTTGCCATTGTTATTAATATTTG
>JBAMBR010000080.1:0-29132 GCA_037044475.1 Zaprionus obscuricornis | reverse complement strand
TTTTTTTGTTGTCTTTTCATTTCTGCCCTTTTTATTTTGTGGTTTTGACTAGAATAAGCCATGTTTTGATTTGAGTGCTACACAAACTTAAATGCACTTCGGCTTCGGCTTTTCATGATGTACACTACACGGCTGCACTACTGCCTGTAGTCATAGTCTGGACTATAACTACAACGGCTGTATTCGGTTTTAAATAATGCAAATCCCTAAATGCACTAAACGCAGCGGGCACAATCTCACTTCATTCTCTTCGCTATGTATATGTATTATATATATTTTTTTGTATTATTCACTCGAAAATCGAAAATCGCGCACACGGCACGTTTTTTGTATTCACACAGTTTTACTCCCACTCACTCTTGCTCTCTCTCACACTCTCTCCCTCACTCTCATACATTCTCTCTGCCTTTCTGGCACTCTGTTGGCGTTTTTGCTTCCGGCTGTGCACCTTGCTGCTGTTGCCTACTGAAAAAAAAAACTTTTTACACTAGACTCGCGGAGCCGTAGAAAAACTTCTGTTTGTTATTTAGTGTGCACGAAATCATTTAGCGTCCGGCTACGGCTGCATTTTTAATTGTTTTCCACTTCGTTTTTTTGTTTTTAGTTTTCATTTTTATTTTGTACTCTCTTTTTTTTATATTTTGCACTTTTGTTAGTAAAATGTTTACATATCAATGTTCAGCATTTTTTTTTTGTTTTTCTCATTTTTTTTACATACATATTTGACTTGACAAGTTTTGTATTCGCTTCACGGGCTATTTTTTTTTTTTGGTGAATAAACGGCAAACAACAATCCGTACGATCGAAAATTGCACGTTCAACTGTTCTGTCGGTAAACTCGAGGCGAAATCTTCAATTTCAATCAAGTTTTTCGAACAAAAATGTTCGCCAGCTTTGCCAACGCCTCGTGGCGCTATTTTCGTATTGTTCGTGCAAAATTTTTGAAACAATTTTAATGCTTCTTCTTCTATTGGCAAAATGCCTCGTAGAATTTAAGAACTTGCTAATAAGGTATATTAAATATAAGCAAAAACTAAAGTAAGGGAAAATTAAATTTTTCTTTTTCTTTATGATTATTATACATTTTTTATATATATAGTATATGTATCACTGGCTGCTTAGGGTATCTGTTAGTCTTGCATGCAGTTCTTAATAATGCTTTCAGTTGTTTGTAATTTACTCATGTTGCACTGCGGCCTCATGTTGTTAGCGCAACATACAGCAAATGTGTTTAGCTCGCTCGCTAAACTTCTTTTGGAGCTAATTATAAGCCCCGAATCTCTTGACGTTGCATGCAACATAGCAATGGTCCATTAGCCTCAATTTTGTGTGGGCGTAGCCCACAGAGGCATGTAGATGCCTGAGAAAACTCTCTCACTCTCTCTCTCTCTCTGTGTGTGTGAATGCGTATGAGTGCGTGTGAGCAACAGCAAGCAACACACAACTGAAATAGAGAAAGTTCTTTGGCTACAGGTTGTTGATTTCCGTGGGTGTTAAATTTATACGAAAACTTTTAAGTTCCAAGTGAAAAAGTAAACATTTAACTTTGCTAAAAAATGTTTTAAATTATACGAAATAAGAAATATTAATATGAAATTTGAAAAATAGAAAATATAAATTAGTTTTAAATTGAAATTTATTTTTACTGCTTTAGCTATTTATTAATACATAAAAAATAATTTGCAAAATGATTTAGAAAATTTTTATAAAAATTGAAAAAAAATTTAATTCAGCGCCCAACGTGGGGCTCGAACCCACGACCCTGAGATTAAGAGTCTCATGCTCTACCGACTGAGCTAGCCGGGCAAGTTGACAGCGCTTTGCCAAGTGCAATACATAAGCTAACAAAAGGATAAACAGACTTTTAATTAATTATATAATTATGTTTAAATAAATGCTTATTAAATAATTAAATAATGCTATGTAAATAATATATATTTATTTTATAAACATTGAATTTATTTTTATGTAAATTATTTATATTTATATATATTTATTTATACATTTATTTATAAAGTATTTACTTTATTTTATAAATAAACAAATAGACTCCAAAGTTTATTTAAATTGTAAATATTATTTATAATTATTAAGTTTATTTCATTTTTAGTCTTCTAATTTGTAGTCAACACATAAGGCAAACAGACCGTGATCTAAACACTCAGCATTAACACTTTAATATATACAAAAAAAAAAACACACACACAGGCACACAGACATTGCACACATTATTTACTACATAGTGTGGCGCAAAAGCCCCACGGTGGCGTCTATTCTATTTGGTCATCTTTCCAAGTCAATTTGTGCGCCTTTCATCTCTGCTTGTATTTTCTATGTCTGTGTGCCTGTGTATCTGTGTGTCTATTTGTATGTCTGTTTGTGCGTTTCACTAGTTGCTTAGCCGCAATTATTTTTTCTGGGTCATTAATGGGAAATATGCAAAGTATGCAGACAAATGGCAATATAAATTATTTAATTTCCACAAGCATATTTCGCTTTAATTTTATGTTATATGGAAAATATTTGTTTTTTTTTTATTTATTCAAACTAAGGTCGAGTTGTCGAGTCGTTGACTGCATTCTCCTTTGCTCTCTGCTCTGCTTTGCTCTTCTCTTCACTTCTCTCTCTCTCTCTCTCTCTTTCACTGTTCTTTCACATCTCTTTCAACGTCTTTTTTTTCAGCTGGCGCCGCATTTTATGACATATTTTCATATATATACATAAGTGGCTGCGACTAAGTATATAAATATAAAGATTATATATATTTATATATATAGATCTATATCTGCTTTATTATTACATTCTGTGGCATTTGGCCTTTTGCTGTACGCTGACAGCCAAAAATCAATGTTAACGTGCCACGAACCGCTTGATATTTATGTGCCTTGTGGACCTTGTCGCTTGAACTTGTGTCAAAGTGGCACAATGACAGCAAAAAAACAGAACAAAATTTCAGCACTGTATGAGCAAATGGCTTAGTTATGCCACATAAGTAAAGGGTATATAATATATCAGTGCGATGTACTATATGAGAGAGATACATGTGAAGGTGGATAGATAGATAAATGATAGATGCATTGATAGATGAAGATGTATAAGCACAGACATGTAGCAAGATAAAGTTTGACAGATAAATGATAAATATATTTGTTATGTAGAAAGATATTAACAAGTTCATATATCTATAGATTTGTTATATGATAAATACTTTGATTTATAGTTAATACGATTTTTTGATAAATTCCTGCAATTCCATATAAATATTTGTATAAATACATATGAACCACATATACTGTCTATTTATAGAGCGCTGTAAATGAACTGCGTTGATGAATAACTTTGTCTCGCACACGCCTTGTTTTTGTTTTTATTTTTGTTGTTTTTGTTGCTGTTGCTTGTGCTGTGGTTTGCTTCTTCTTGTGATTGTTGTTTATGTGGCCTACTTCCGGCGGCTGTTGTTTACGTCTAATTGGGCTGAGCACGTAAACAAAATGCACAGGTGAACATTTATAGTACTTGCTTTTGCTTGCTGAGGTGTTCAATTGGATCCGATTGTAGATTGGAATGAAATGAAATTCGCTTGATTTGCGCATCACATAAATATTACAAATTTAATTGACATTTTTCTCATGCACCTGAGCGTACATTTATCATAAGAACACACAGAGCGAACACCCGTACAAATTATTGCCGTACATTGCTACGTTTCTGAACTCTGGTCTGTTCTTTGCTTGCTGGTTAAGGAACTTTTGCGGTTAACCGCAAAAAACAATTTAATTTGATTGCCTTTTAAATCCTTTGAGCATTTTTTGAAGATGTTCAAATGGTTTGGGATGCTACTCTTCTGCTTTTACACTTTCTTCTTCTTTTACTTCCTCAACATCATTCTAATCCTTTCTGCCAAAGTTTCCTTGTATCTCGGCACGTACTTTGCGGGTTGCCGGTTGCGGATTTCGCTCACACCTTTAGCTAAGCTGCTGTCATGAATTGCAGAATATTTATTTTACCACAAGGACTGTTGTTTGATTCTATGCGGTGGGAATATTATTCAGCGGGGAGGAGAAGAGGGAGAAAGGGGTGTGTACTGTTCTACGACTGTGGCCATCTCGGATTTATTTATTAAACAAACAAAAAATGTTGTTTGTTTATTCAAATTCAACTTAAAGTCAAGCAAAAATTCATTGATAAATTTGAGCATTCTTTAAGGTCAGCATATACATATATCTATGTATGTAGGTGTGTATGAATGTATGGTATACAATTGGCATGCCATTGCACTGTTCACTGTACAGACTCTTGAAATTCGTATACAAAGGCGGCGAATATAAATATTTATGAATTGCGCACATGCCAACGCAAATGGCCAGTTCCAGTTGATGACGTTACTTCCACTACTCCCACATACCACTGTATAGAAATAGATATAGCGAAAATAGCGAGAATATAGAAAAAGTAAAAGAGACAGAGAGAGAGAGAGAGAGAGAGCGAGAAGGAGAGACAGTGAGGAAAAGAGAGTGCTTAAGAATGTTTTTGTGTGCATGGAAAAAAAGCGGAAAAATCGTGTGTGTAAATAAAATTCACGTTTCACTCAAAAGTATGCAATGGAAAGTTGTTATTGAAAATGAGCGACGAGGAGCAAAAATTGTTGCATACTTTTAGCTGGAAATTTAAATTCGATTAAATTTATGAACTGTTGAATGCATTTAATTAAAATGCAAAATGAACTTGATTTTTCAGTAAATTTTATATACGCTACACATATGGTATATATATAATATATATATATATATATATATATATATAAATATAAAGCTTGACTCTCTATGCTCATCTCAGCACACCGTTAAATCAATGTCTATAATTATGCACGTGCGCTGGAAAAATTGTGCAGTAAAACAAAAAAAAAAATACTATACAATTTATGGCTGCTGCGTTGCATTTGCCATAAATTGAATACAAAACAAACAAAGGATCCCAAAGCTAAATCTGTTGCAGTCAGGTTGCAGCTAAGAAATATGAGGGGGAAAAAAATCTCATCAAAACTAAGAAAAATATTGAATGCACACACGCGGTTGCAACACACAGCTGCAACCGCAACATCTTTTACATTTTTTAAGGCAAACTAAGGTTACTGAAATATATCATATACGCTGAATAAATGTCTATGTATGTGTAAGTGTATATGTGTTGGTGTTAGTATGTGTTACTATGCTACTTAGTGTCTGTTACTGTTTGCATAATAAAGTGAAAAAGAGGATGAGAAAGAAAGAGACAGATATGTCGAGACAAGCTTATAAGTTACCTGTCACACACACGCAACAGCAGTAGCAGTAACACACCCGCACAACCGGGAGCGAGTATACATAGAGGATACACTTTTGCCATAGAGTAGAAATCTTATTTCCTGCTGTGCACAATGAAGCAAAGCGTCAGGCGCAGCTTCTTACTGCATTTTGTGTACTTGTTGTCAATTCTTAGTCCGCTGAAAGTCGCTGCCTGAGAAAAAGACGCACACAAAACTCAAACAGTTAGACGGTAGTCAAGGCAGCCCAGCTTGCAACAAGCCGCATGCCACATGGCACACACCACACACGGCACATACCACATACCACATGCCACACGCCACAAGCCAACTGGCGTTTCCCTGCTACCTGCTCATACCAGCTCATGCTCCTGCACCTGCAGCTGTAAGCGTGTGTTCATTTAATTGAGTTTACGTGCTGTTGTTGTTGTTGTCTGTGTGTATGTCTGTGTAAGTGTTTGTACGTTTTGCCCAACAGCAAGAGCAAGAGCAACAGCAACAGCAGCAGCAATTCCTGAACTCTGTTTTGTCTTCTCTTTCTATTTTTTTGGCTACCTCAATTGTTGTCTATCTGCCAGCATTCTCTTTTATCCGTAACCTTCACTCTCTCTCTCTATCTCCTTCTTTATCTCTTTCTCAATTTCATCAAAATCCACTTTAAGAATTTTGATTTAATTTTGTTTTTGTGCTTTTCGGTTTCCTGCTGCACGTACACATGCAGCACATCACATCACATCGCATCACATCACATTTATTTTGGCTTTTGTCCTCTCTGAGTCCTGCTTCAATTCATTTATGTATATGTATGCAAGTCTCCACTTGATACACACAAACACTAACACACACACACACAGATACACATATAGACTCATAGAGTCAGCACTGGGAAATCAAATGTTTGTCAACTGATAAATATGCGATATGTTATAACAAAAAGATTGTCTCGAGTTTTTGCCAAAATGTCAATTGTTTCTGTTTATTAGTTTTTGAAAATCACTTCAAAAATTTGTGTTTTTTTTTTACTCCAAAAATCTCTAAACTTATTTTAATTGAATGTTTTAATTGGTAAATATTTTTATATAAATTTATTAATTATAAGAAAAACCAAAACTGACAAACACAAGACTTGAAAACTTGCAAGTTTCGTATTTATTTAATTTATAAATTTACTTGGCTTTTTACTTGCCAATAAAAGTTGCTATAAATTTATTGGTTTTCATACCATTTTCTTACCGTATCATATCCGTTTCCGCTAAACGACGGAAGCATATTTCAGCACTTTAATATTATAAATCTATAAAATTTATATATTCGCTTGCTGCCTGAATTTAACTTGAAAATTCAACTGTCAAAATGTTTGAAATACTTTAATAAATTATTTATTGCTTTACATAATTCGACAATAATTTTGTGATAGAACTTTCAATAGAATGTTTGAGAACACTGCAAAACCTTTGAATGGTTTAAGAAGCTTCATAGCAGACACGCGAAGCTTAAAAATAGGAAATAAATTAAATACGCTGCATTTGACAGCAACACACGCAAAGTGCGTGAAAAAAGCAACAACAACAACAACAGCAACAACAATTACAATGTCAAAAATGAAATCACTGCAAATTAGTTGTAATTGAATTGTTGCCTACTTTCTTCATTGCCTTTTGCTTACTAATCGCCTTAAAGCAACACGGTCGAGAACTTGTTGATTGTTGGTGTTGTTCTTACTGTTGAATGCAACCTTATGGCATAGTCGATGCGACAGTTGATCAACTTGTCGTTGAGTTCAAGGTACACGAACTGGTCTTGTCTGGTGTGTTCATAATGTGTTCGTGTGTCATTGTACAAATTCATCGTGTATTTTGTGTCTCGTATCCGTCTTGTATCGCGTTCGCGCGTATTGTCACATCGACCGACAGGCAGACAGGCGAACAAGCAAATATTTGACGTTTTATTCTAATTAAATTAGCCAGAACGTCACTTTTGGCCCTTGGGGAAAGGAAAAAAAAAATGGTATAAATTTCCTTGTATTTCGCGCCATGCGTTCGCAAAAAGACGCGCGCGCTCACAGCTCGAACATTGTGTCAAAGTGCGGCAAGTGAAACGCTTCGACGTCTATAAATATAAATATATATGAAAATAAATAAAAAAAATATATTTCTTTATATTCTTAATATTTTTCATATATATTCTGTGAATGAAATTAAATAAAATTCGCCATAAATTGTGAAATAATTTCGTGTGCGCCTTAACGTATGCAATACAAAAGTTTAACACAATATACAAAAATACAGCTACAGCTACAGATACAGTTACAGTTACAGTTACAGCTACAGATAAAGATAAAGAAGAGATATTTCCAACTCTAAGCCACATGAAATTTCAACGTCCATTGTGCGGCCGAGTTGAACAATTGCACACGTTGCACAAGAAGTAAGTGGCTTAAGTGTCCCTGCAACACAGTGAATTATGTCGTGACCACACACCGAGTGAGAAAGAAGAGAGCGAGCCAAAGGATTTCCCGAACAAAAGCTACCGGTCATTGTGCTCGAGCACTGTGCTATCTCTATCTCTATCTATATCTCTATCTCTGTCTCCGTCTGTGTTTGTGAGTGTCTATATTAGTGTTACTCTTTCGCTCATCGCGTGTGTATGTGAATTTCCATTGACTATTAACTAAGCCGGCGACGAGAAAAACAGAAAAAAAATAAACTAACAGAAAACTTTAAGTATTTTATACTTTTGTATAAAATGTTTATGAAATCTCTAACTAAGGTGCAGAGCAACATTTTCTATTTTTTTTATTTTTTTTTTCGTAACTATATTAATTATGAAACTTTTGTGGCTAAGATATAATTTCCTCATTTTGTTTATGAACTTTGTAATTTGCTAAAGAGTTTTTCAGAACCTTTATTTGAATTTCAACAAGTTCATTTCATACATTTCTGTAATTTGATATGTTCAAGTGTCGTTTAGAAATATGCATAAATCATTTTTAGCTGATTAGCAAATAGTTCATAACAATTACTTAATAGAACAATAAATGCTTAACCCTTCAAAACCCTTGACCTTACGCTCTTTATGGTCATCTCTCTCTCTCTCTTTCTCTCTGTATATGTCTGCTATATATTTTCGCTTTTATCAGCGGATAAAATAAAAAATAAATTTATTATGGCATTTTTATGTGCAGCATTTCCAGCGATATTCTATAAGCACATGTATTCATAATGCTCTACCAGTAAATACCCTGTAATCCATATGAAAGTATATACGAAAGTTAAATCATACTCATACATGCAGCATACACTTTTTATACTAACATAAAAAAGAAATGGGATATGCTATATGACAGAGAGAGAGAGTTGAACGCAAGCGAGTCGCACTTATTATTCTATTAACTTGATTAAACAATGCCTTTTGTCTACCACATTCAATGTTTTTGTTTTTTTTTTGATATACGTTCTGTCGGGCTCTGTGTGTATTAAGTTTTTATAAGCTTCCGTTTCGGAAAAAAAAAATGGCGAGCTCAGCGCATTTTTTATGAGTCTGCAAACACTTTAAAATGCAACAGTAAAATTATTATAATAAAAAAAAATATATATGGAAATTTTTAACTGCAATGCAAAAATGAATTTATTAAGATATATAAATATTTTCTTTTTTATATTTTTTTGCATATTGCAAATATTGATGCATTGATTGGCTCGTCAATTGATAAATTCAACAAGTTGTTACAGTGATTGAAAGAAAAATTATCCGTAAAACAAAAAAAAGGAAAAAGTTTATTTTTGTTATTATTTTATGAGAGAAAACATTTGCTTGCGACTCGTGATGTGTTGCTCTCGTATAAACATAAAGGGCAATTTATTAATTTTCTATTAATAAACAATTGCAGCTGCAAAAATCATAAAACAAAAAGAAAAACAACAGAAAAGAATTTACAAATGTAAAGTGTAAAATTGCAAAAATAAGAAAATGTGAAAAAAACGAAAAAAATTAAATTAAAACAATTTTTAGTTTCTTGCGGTTATTGAACATGCCAAGAATAATACAAGTGAAAGAAAGAAATAAAATAATAATTTAAATAATAATTAATAATAAGAAAATAAGAAAAACAATAATATAAAATAATAATATATATATAATAATTGGACTTCTTAAAGTCATAGAAGAACGCGCCCTGTTACAGCTTCAACTGCTTAAATTAAAACTGAAGTTCACGACTAAAATTCAAGAGCAAAAAAAGCCATAGCAATAATTCAAGTTTTTACTGCATTCGCTTTGGCGTCCAGCAGCATTGACAAAAACTAGTTTAAACACAAAAGTTCGATTGAAAATTGTTTTTGCTCTTTGCACATAAAGAATTGAGCTTACGCTATAAGTTTAAAGGATTGAAAGTTCTTAAAAAAATATTCTTATTCATTATTAAATTGAATTTAAGGAAAAAATGAATTACAAAACCAAATGTATTTAATATTTATAAGCCGTGAAAAAAATTATGAATAAAATAAAAAGCTTAAATTCTAGCTAAAATATTAAATCTAAATTATTTGCAGTTGTTTAATAAATTCAAAATAAAAACATTTTGCACTTAAAACAAGCTTAAAAGTGTAAGAGCAACAAAAAAAAAATAAAATAAATAAACGAAGGAAATGCAAATAAATGAAAATTATAAACAGCTTAAACGACAAGTTGAAAAACCTCAGAAATCATAAACCAAGAAAAAACAACAAGCTAAAAAGTAAAAAAAAAATAGTGCAGACATGTGAATGTTATAACAAAACAAAACAACAATAGAACAGCAGCAGCAGCAACAGCAGCAGCAAAAACTAAAACAAAAACCAAACGACGGAAAAAAAGAAGCGAATAACTTAAAAGTTGCATTCAACCAGCAGCTTAGTGTGTTTTTTTTTTATACTCTTGCAAGCGTACATGAGGCTTGACCAGACATTTGTTACAGTCACGTACGGGACTAATACTATATATAAATTTCAATTTGCAAGTGTATAAAATTTTCGGTGTGAAAATAACTTTTTTTTTCTCTCTTCTTTTTTTTCACAGTTTTTAGCTTAGCGTTAGACTGTATCTTGTATGATTGTGTGTGTGTGTATGTGTGTGTGTGTGAGAGTGTGTTTAACCTAAGCTCTGGCAGCGTTGACAAGAAGTTGCAATAAATGAACTGTGGTGTTAAGCGAGCTTGAAAAGTTTACCAAAAGTGACACAGACACATATGAAATTACAGCTCGCTTTTTGTTAAGTGAATTACACATATAAACACAACACACACTCACACACACACACACAAATACATACACTAATAAACATGGGCCGCAAAAAGAAGCAGCCAATGGGCGTAAGTATTAAACAGACAAGTTGATAAACTATTTCTAGATACAGCTAAAATCTAAAAGATACTTAAACTAAAAGATATATAAAATACTTTCTCTCTATTTCTTTCTTTCTTACGAATATTTGCCAAAAATGCTTGCTTTATCGCGCTGTAAAGGAGAATTGTACTCATAGCATTAGCCACTTTTTAGGCACATTTCATTTCCATGCCATTTAAGTGAGCAAATTCTCAGCTCAACGTTCAGCTTCAACGCAACGCAACGCAACATAACGCCACGCCACGCCACGCAACGCAACCCAATCTGACACTTTGCACTTCATTTTCCTATATGTTTATGTTTATTTTCTACTTGTTTGTGTTGTTGTCGCTTGTTTTCTTGTTGTTGTAATTTCTGTATGTTTTTATACTCTTGCAAGTGTACATATAATTTGGCCAGCAGCTTGGTAAGTTTAAGATTTGATAGAAACAATTAAAAGGCAAGTTAAGCCTCGATTCGTCAGTATATTTTTGTCATATAAAACCTTGATTCAGCCTGATCTAATCACTATAACATAGAGCTATCATAGCAAAAATTCATGGAAAATTAAATATTTCTATAAATAATTTTGCGAAAAATCCTTGTAAATTTTGATACTGATCTGACTATCACATAGCTGCTGCTTAAAGTCTTTTGCAAGCGTATAAAAACTTCGGCTTGCTGAAAATATATTTGATTTCTTGTGTGTGTTTTTCGTATTTATTTTGTAACCATCTGATACTCTGACTTAGCTACCGCCGGGCGGCGTCACGGCCTCTGGCGGTCCGCCTAAAACTGTGGGCGGCTGTTGTGTGCCGCTGGGATTACCTCAACCTTTGCTGCTCGAGGAAAAGAAATTTCTGCTCGCGGTGGAGCGTGGCGATATACCAAATGTGCGCAGGTGAGTTTGCCATACGCAATGACGTTACGTTTTTCGCTTTTTTTTTTCTTTCTCACTTCTCTTTAATTTTTTTTTTTATTTTTTATTTTTTTTTTTGACTGCCAAATTTGCGCCTTTTTTTGTTGCTGCTGTTGTTGTTGTTGGTTGTTGTATTTTAAATGGTGCGTCAAGGGACACACAGGTGTCGATGGGCCGTATCCGTATTCGTATTCATGTTTCGCACCCCTCTGTGCTCAGAAAACACATAAATCCTATCAACACGCGTTTAAATTGTATGTGTGTAGTAAGAGAGAGAGAGAGAGAGAGAAAGAGAGAGTGTGTATGTGTGTATTTTTGTTTGTGTTGGGCGGTTTCAATTATTTGCATAGCCCTCCGCCTATAGCTACTCCACTTTGATAGCCTCGTGAGTTGCTTGGTTGGCAGCTTATGGAAGGGGTGGGGCGGAGAATATCTTATATGCCACTTAATAAGCAATATGCGGGCACGAGTCTCGTTTCATTTGCCATTTCCGCGCCATTTAAAGCAAATTTTAATAAATTTACAATTAATTTCATATGAATTTTTAAGTGAATTTTCGAGTTCAAGTTGAATTAAAGAGTTTTTCATCTGGTTTTTTTTTTTTTTAATGGCAATGTTTATATTTTTTTTTTATTTATTTGAGTTAAAGTCTAAATTAAATTTAACTGTGTTGCAGCAAACAATTTTTATAAATATTGACTCCAACAAGCTCGAAATAAAATTTGAAATTTAATGAATTTTTTTTAAAGGTTTTAAAGTTGATATAAAGTATAACTATGAATTTAAATATTAATATATATATTATATAGTATATGTAATAATATAAAAAGCTAACTGCTTGATGAGTTGAATTAGAATTTATTATTTTTAAAGTTACTTAGAGATCGAGAGATTTAGCTATATTGCTTGGACGCAATAAAATGAATTTTCAATGTAAAAATGAGTTAACTTCTGTGCATTTCGAAAGAAGTGCAGAAGGAAGAAAGACTTTCTAATACAAATGAAAGTTTAGCTGCTCGCATTTTAAATTAAGGTAACCACAGTGATCTTTGCTCTTGGGTTAAGTATTGACAAACACCATAAAATTAAAATACGAACACTACAAAAAATAATTTACCTGTTTGTAATAAATGAGAAAAAAAAATAAATAAATTTTTTTGTTTGTTCCGCTTTGAGTATTTTTAGTGTTCTATTTTGTTAATTTTTTTTTTCTTGTTTCTTTTCCTTATTTATATAATACAATATATAAATATATATATGGTATATAATAAACTGGTTAATACTCAAAAGTAAAAATATATATGTTATAAAATAGGTTTACTTATTGATGTTATGGACATAATAATAATAATAATAAGTAGTCTTGGGCCTGGTTTTTGGGTTGTCAAACATTAACCATTTTATGAACAATCATCAATTGTTTTGAACATTATAGAAATTATAGAAGCAATTGTATATAGTTCACTCTCTGCGGGTACCAATCAATCTGGATTTACTCTGTTTAAACGTAAAACCATATGCTAAATTGTAAAAATCTCCCGTGTCATTTAGGGGGGGGGGAAGGAGACGTTCAAAACCTTATACATATATATTTTTTTTTTTATATGTAATATATATACGATACACGATATCATCATCATCTGTGATTCTGTTTTTTTTGTCAATATCAATATAATCACCATCATCATCATCATCATCATTATAGAGTCTGTGATAGAGTCTGTGTCAAAATTCAATACATTCTTTACTGTTTTGTTTTTTCTTTTACTCTGTCTTCTTGTTATTGTTGTTGAAATGGTTTATACTTGTTGTCTGTTTTCTGTTTTGTTTTCTGGTTTTTTTTTTTGTTATTGTTATTGTTACTTTCATTTCCTTCTGTTGCACTTGTACTGCTGTTGTCCTGTTGTATTTTTGCTGTTGCCTAATGTGATGAGTTACCATTTGGAGTATAATTACATTTTTAAATTGATAAAACGATAGGGATTGTAGCTCTTCATTTCGTCCAGTGTATAACGATAATGTGCCTTGGTTGGCTCCTCCTCAGAGCCAATTGAGTCATCCTCTTCTTCGCGCTGCACACGAATACCTTTTAGTTGGCATGCGCGACGATAGAGTTCTTCTTCTCGATCCTTGTAAAATTGCCAAGAAATGCGGCTAAAAGCTGGCACACGATTGTATCCTGCATGTGGGCCCGATGCAAACCAATTGCCACCACCCAGCTTGACAGTTTGGGTTTCTAATTCCAAATAGTTGTTAGAAGAAACAAAAAGAAAAATAATTTAAAAGAATATTTTCATCTTATTTATTTTATATTTATTTATTTTAATTTATTTATTTGTATTTATTTATTTTTGATATTTGTAATTTTTATTTTTATTTAATTTTATGTGTATTCTTCTCACCTTTGTTCTTCTGTGCCATTTTGATGACCAAGCCTTGAT
The DNA here is from genome assembly GCA_037044475.1 of Zaprionus obscuricornis. Classification (NCBI taxonomy): domain Eukaryota; kingdom Metazoa; phylum Arthropoda; class Insecta; order Diptera; family Drosophilidae; genus Zaprionus; species Zaprionus obscuricornis. The sequence continues at coordinate 15,110 of JBAMBR010000080.1, read as the reverse complement.
CCTTAGTAGCGTCCATATTTAATAGATTTGAAAAAGGTTTACAAATAATTTTATTGCCAGATGATTTGTTTTTTTTTCGGCGTATTTTTTTCAATATGTATTTCGTTTTTTTCTTAGAATTTTTCACAACAATTTATGTTGACGAACAATTGTAAAATGAATTTTTCACCGAATTGTTGCCATTCACCCAAACAAAATCATTTTGACAGTTCATAATCAAAGGCAACTATGTTATGGTTCCCTTTTACCATATTTCCAAATTATCAAAGTGTTGCAAAACGTCGGAACATGCTACAGTTGTTAAAAATCATTTTTTATTTTTCATTTTTCATGCAAGAAATATTAATTCGAAACTGAAATGAGAATTTTGCGTACCTTTTTTTTTGCTTGTTGTAGTTGTTGTTGTAGCACTCAATTGATTGGTAAACTTTATACTTGACGTTGTACTTGAGCAAGCAAGCAAGCGGTCACCAATCGTTTTCTGCTCAATACAACGCGAACGTTGCGTCTAATTAAAAACTTTGAATTTAACTTTTACAAAGAAAAACCTAAACTTTTCTCTTATGCCTCTCAATAATTTTGTCCCCTCTTCTCTCTCATCTATGCAATTTGTACGTTTTTCTTTAATTACTTTGTATATATGTCTATGTATGGCTCTGTGTGTGTGTGTGTGTGTTTCAGAATACTGCAAAAGGCATTGCGGCAGCAGCATATCAATATCAATTGCATGGATCCATTGGGTCGTCGAGCCTTAACACTAGCCATTGATAATGAGAACCTGGAAATGGTTGAACTCTTGGTTATCATGGGCGTGGAGACAAAGGATGCTTTGCTGCATGCCATCAATGCAGAGTTCGTTGAGGCCGTTGAGCTGTTGCTCGAACATGAGGAGCTCATCTTTAAGGAGGGAGCACCCTATGTAAGTATTGCTATACATACATAATATGCTTCTACTACTCATACACCCAGACCTTTGGTTCCCCCATGCCATAAGCACATCTTGTATTCTGCACTCAGCTAATTTGTGGCACACATGGAGTGGCTTAGCTTTCACAGAGAAAGACAGAGAGTGACAGAGAAAGAGAGAGAGTTCAGTTTCGTCTGGAATCGTGAGGCTAACACGATTTTAATCAGTTTTGTGTGTGGCCTCGTTAGGCACGTACATGACAGACGCTCAAGTGATTGGGAGTGTGCGATAAGCGGACAACGCCCCAATCTACTTACTTCTTATACTTCTCTCACTCTGTCTCTGTTCTCTGTGTGTCATTACAATACTCTTTCCACAAGTAGTCTGACTTTGTTGTTAAGCTTTAGTTTTGGGGTGTGCGAATTTGTAAGACAGCGAAGAAATGAAAAAAGAAACAAAAGAAAAAGAAAGTTAGAAACAAAACATGTAATGTGATAGGAAAAGTTCAAGTTGGCGTGAAATAAATTGAAAATGACAAATTGACAAAACAAAGAAAACAGTAACTGATAATAAACTTTACAGGGTATCTATTACATCTATTATATCACAGTAAAACAATATGTAGGGTATATAAGTATATTCTCACATCAATTTCTTATTCTTAACTTAATAAAGTTGTACAAGATGAGCAGGGGTGGCAGCTCATCTCTTTTCAATGTATGCCACATATTCTACACTGCTCTGCATTGCTCTGGGGCGCTCTGCATGAGTATTTATGCACGCACGAACACGCTTCATTAGGCAGCCATTGGACGCAATTGAAGCGTGAAAATTACAATTGTAACGCATATTGCAATAAAACGCTTAACACGCTACTCTCAATATCATCTCAGACTTGCAGACTTGTCGATAATCATAATAATCGGCTTTGACAGTCGATAGATACATTTATAAGATACATAGTATATATTACTACACTTAACCTTCAATTGAACTTTTGCACATTTGCCCGGCGATTGCCTTGTCTTTCACAGAGCTGGCAGACTGTGGATATAAATACGGCTATGTTTGCGCCGGATATAACGCCATTGATGTTGGCCGCACATAAGAATAACTTTGAGATATTACGTATTCTGCTGGATCGTGGTGCTGCAGTGCCAGTGCCACATGATATACGGTAGCTAAACACATTGCAACATTGACAGAATTTAATCTCTTCATTAAATCTTTTTCAATTCTAGTTGCGGCTGTGAGGAATGTGTGCGTCTTATGAGTGAAGATTCATTGCGTCATTCCTTGTCACGTGTCAATATTTATCGCGCACTCTGCAGTCCATCGCTCATTTGTCTTACCTCCAATGATCCCATATTGACAGCCTTTCAATTATCTTGGGATTTACGTAATTTGGCTTTAACCGAGCAGGAATGTAAAGCGGAATATATGGAATTGAGGCGACAATGTCAACATTTTGCATGTGCATTGCTTGATCAAACGCGTTCTTCCAATGAATTGGCGATTATATTGAACTATGATCCAACTATATCTACCTATGAGCCTGGCGATCGTATGAGTCTAACACGACTTGTTCAGGCTATATCCTATAAGCAGAAGAAGGTTTGTATATTATATAATACAAGCGCAAAGGATTGATTGGTACTTGGCATATTATATATATTGTCTAATGCCTGAAGTTATATATGATAAAACGTGAAACAACTGAATCTTAGGGCAATAATTATTATGAGTCTGAAATTGAGTCTTTATAGAAATGACGTTTATGTTTTTGAAACTTACTTTGAAACTTACAGGATTTGAGTTTAGTGAAGACTTATAAGTCTTAGTCATTTTGGATGAAAATCAGACTACTATATCGTGTATCTATCACAGGAAATATTGGTCAAAAATTGAGTTGTCGTTACAAAATTTTGTTTGTTTTTAAGGCTATCGGTCTGAAACTTATAAAATCAGCAAAATTTGGTCAAAATCAGATCATAATATCAAATATTGGTCTAAAATTGTTTTTTTTTTTAAGCAAAACTTTTTTGTTTCTTAGGCCATCGGTCTGAAACTTACAGCATTTAAGTTTAATGATGTCTTATTCATGTAAGTAAAGTTTGGTCCAAATCGAACAACTATAGGATATAGGAAATGTCGATCGAAAATTAATTTTAATGCTATAAAAATTTTATACAATTTTATATAATTTATATTAAAATATTTAATATAAATATAATAATTTCTCTTTCGATACCTGCCATATCTTCATAAGCTAGCTGTAAATTCCAAGAAATCAATACATTTTCTAATCAGACTTAAATTTTCATGTAAAACATTTTCAATGTTAAAGTCTTTAAAGAACTTTTTAATAGCTTTTTCGTTTGAAGAGTCTTTGAGTCTTTAGCAGATTTTTGTACATTTTGTGTTAAGCTTTTGCTAGCAAAAAGAAATAATTATACTCTGCTGCTGATTAAAAGAGAATTTGGCAATGAAAGACTGTAAAAGGAAAATGAAATGTGTAGCGATGAATGATGAATGTTTGTTATTCAATGATTGTTTTTTTGTTGTCTCTTTTTGTTGCTTGTAATTTTCATAGCTTATTGTTCATTGCAGTTTGTTGCCCATTCGAATATTCAACAATTGCTGTCATCGATTTGGTATGAAGGACTGCCAGGATTTAGACGTAAAGGCATTGTCGATAGATTCATATGTATAGCTCAGGTGGCAATGTTGTTTCCACTCTATTGTCTCATCTATATGTTTGCGCCAAGTTGTCGAACGGGACAATTGATGAGAAAACCGTTTATGAAATTTCTTATACATGCATCATCCTATGTTTTCTTTTTATGTAAGTAACATTCAAGCATAAGAACAAAACGAAATAACAGTTTTAGGTTTTTGAATAATCAAAGAAAATTGTTGTTATTACTTACAGTCATACTTATATTGGTCTCACAGCGTGCCGATGATGATTTTATACGTTTATTTGGCACAGAGAAAATGAAGGCGAATTTAGTTGAACAGGAACTGCGTCAACGTGGCCAGGGTCCTAGTAAACTGGAACTATTGGTTGTGCTCTATGTCATTGGATTTATGTGGGAGGAAATACAGGAGATATTTGCCGTTGGCATGCGAAGCTATTTGCGTAACATGTGGAATTTTATTGATTTTCTGCGCAACAGTCTTTACGTGTGTGTCATGTGTTTGCGGTAAGTTTTTTCGTTTTTTTGTGTTTGTTGTCTGGTATGTCAGTGAGATTCGACTTACCAATCGTTCTCTCTATCTCTATTTCTGTATCTTGTACCTGTAGTGCCTTTGCCTATATACAGCAAGCAACGGAAATTGCACAGGATCCACAAATGGCATATATACCGCGTGAGAAATGGCACGATTTTGATCCACAGCTTATTGCCGAAGGACTATTTGCTGCCGCGAATGTCTTTTCGGCATTAAAACTTGTGCATTTATTTAGCATTAATCCGCATTTGGGTCCATTGCAAATCTCATTGGGTCGCATGGTCATCGATATTGTCAAATTCTTTTTTATTTATACTCTTGTACTATTTGCCTTTGCTTGTGGACTCAATCAGCTTTTATGGTATTTTGCGGCATTGGAGAAGAGTAAATGTTATGTGCTGCCAGGCGGTGAAGCTGATTGGGGATCGCATGGTGATTCCTGCATGAAATGGCGACGCTTTGGCAAGTAAGTCCAGTCAGCATAAGCTAATTATCCCATATCATACATACATACATACATACATACATATATATGTATGTGTCTCTATTTCTATTTCTATTTCTATTTCTCTATTTGTATTTGTATTTACTTTTCTCTTTCCCTTTCTCTTTTCTGCCTTTTTTGCTGTTCTCATTCTTCTTGTTATTTGCAGCCTTTTTGAGTCATCACAGTCGTTATTTTGGGCCAGCTTTGGCATGATTGACTTAGAAGATTTTGAGTTAACTGGCATCAAGTCCTATACGCGCTTTTGGGGCCTACTCATGTTTGGCTCATACAGCGTCATCAATGTGATTGTTTTACTTAATCTGCTGATAGCCATGATGTCCAATTCCTATGCAATGATTGATGTGAGTACAAATACCTTTCACATAACCAACTTGACTCCTGCCTTGCACCCTGCCTTCGCTTTGCTTATTAACTGTTCAACAACTTCAATGACTTTTCATTTTTCGATAGCAACATTCCGACACTGAGTGGAAATTTGCTCGCACCAAATTGTGGATGAGCTTCTTTGAGGATAGCGCCACATTACCGCCACCATTCAATATACTGCCATCGGTTAAGTGGATAATACGTGTGTTTAGAAAATCTAGTAAAACTATTGATCGACAGCGTTCCAAAGTGAGTTTTAACAAGTCAAGTGCAAAGAAATAATTTTTTAAAATTTATTAAATTTTTATTATTATCGAATATTTTATTTTTTAATATTTATTAAAAATTAAACTAATTTTTTTTATATATTTCATAGAAACGACAGGAGCAGGAAGAGTACAATAAATATGATAATATAATGCGTTCATTAGTCTGGCGTTATGTTGCTGCCATGCATCGCAAGTTTGAGAATAATCCTGTAACTGAAGATGACATCAATGAGGTGAAGAGTGAAATAAGCACAATGCGCTATGAAATGTTGGAAATATTCGAAAATAGCGGACTTGATGTATCCTCTGCGAATAAGAAAGAGAAACGTAAGTTAACTTTTTGAATTGTAGTTAATATCTCATCATTTCCTTATGTCTGCAGATCATCGAGCACGTCGCATGAAAGTCTGGGAGCGACGTTTAATGAAAGGCTTCCAAGTTGCACCAGTGCAAACGAGCAGTGAAACAGATTTATTAAGCAATGTGAATGGTGACTGTGAGATGCGTGAGATTAAAGTGGAAAAGATACCATCGAAACCGGCCAAGGAGACGGCAAGAGAACGTTTTCAGCGTGTGGCACGCACTGTGCTATTACAATCGAGCACACACAAATGGAACATGGTGCTGCAGGGCACAATGCCAAATTCACAGATTGGACGCAGCACTAAAATGCAACGCAAGAGTCTACAAAACTTGGGCAAGGCAATTGAAGAGGCCAAAAAGTAAGTAAAATTCACTTTAAATTCTTGTTAGAAATATTAGTAAAATAATTTTTATTACAGACTCATACTGCTCAATCCTGGCTGTGCTTCGGGTCGTGAGTCACCTATACGCATTGAATTTGAGGATGAGAAAACAAGCACATTGCTCGATCTGCTCAATCAGATAAGTGAGGAGATCAACGTCTGTGAACGGCCACGTATTAAGCCACAGTGGCGGCCTCCACTCAAATCTGTGACTGGCCGTGCAATGGCTGCTAATAATGAATATTCACGTTCGAATACGGCACCAGAGCTGAAACTGGCAAGGAAATTGAGTCCGACGCGTATACAAGCAAACAGTAATAGCAACAGCAACAGCAACAACAACAACAATAACAGTAACAGCAATCGTTGCAACAATCGTACACGCGAGTTGCCACTGTGCCCCAGCAAACTTGTCACAGCACCAGCACCTTCAGTAACTGCTATGAAAAAGACGGCGCCGATTGCGCCCACGCCATCAGCAACAAAACCAGCAGCAACAACAACGTTAAAAACAGCAGCTAAAACAACAATAACAACAGCAGCAGCAACAACTACAACAAAAACAGCAACTACAGGAACAACAGTAGCAGCTAAAAACAACATTCGGACAACGACACCATTCTCAGTCGAATTGGCCCTTGCTGGGCGACGTGGCGTGTCGTCGGCCAATTCAAATGCCTTTGATATACATGTCGTAGATTTGGATGAGAGTGGCCAAAGTACGATGGATAAGGAGGATAACATATCCGATGTTAGCTCTATTCTTAGCATGACTCCCAAGAGGCCATCCCATTAAATGCGATGCATGGACTCCTCTCGTGATAAACCTTAACAGGTTTCGCTTTAATACTCCCCAATCGCATATCGTTTGCCTAAAAAAAAAAAACAATTCTTACCATAACTACTATATACTTATATACAAATACATAAGTGCCTTTATATATATATATATATATATATATATAGAGAGAGAAATAAAAAATTATACATTAACAAATTAAAGTCAAATGTTTTCATTGTATTTACTTTTACATTCACATTTCACATTCCATGCACAAATTTTGTTTATTTATTTGCACGCAATTCAAATTCTTAAATTGCCGCATGAAAATTAAATTTACAATTGAATTTTGAATATTGTAAAGTTGATTGTCAAATACTCTGAAAAAAATTTATTTTACAGATAATTTAACATTTTTTATTCTTTTTCATATATTTTTTTTTCAATATACGCGATAAATATCGTTAATAAATTCAAAAATTTAATTTAATAAAGAAACTGAGAACAAACCAATTGATTTTTGATTCAAAGTACCAGGCGAATAGAATAGAATGGCATCTGTTAGGTTTAGCATTATTTTAGTTTGAAAAAAAAAAAACAGAATTTATGTTACTTAACATAACTATGTTATACAGCTAGTATTAAAAGCTTTGTATAAAAATGTTGCGCCTAAAAGATGCCAAATAATTTACTAGCGTTATCTACTGCTTGTTTCTGTTCGCCTGGTACTTTCAATTGGATTTGCACAGCAACACAATAGAAAAAAGTCTATTTAGATCATCTAATTCCCCCATATTGTAATAATTTGATAAAAAAAAAATTCGATTCTGCCAAATATTTTCTTATTTCTTTTTATTTATTTAATTTTTTTATTTAATTATTTTCTAACTTAAATTAAGCTTATAAATTGATTGTAAATTTTTGCTATTTTTTTTTATTCATTTTATTTATTTACAATTATCTTTTATTTATTTATTTATATTTATTGTATTTTATTTTATTTATATATGGTATATGATTGTTATTTATTATATTTATTTATTATTATATTAAATTAAGTCTTCCAGATAATCTCTTCAATATGGGAACCAAGAGTATATTGGGTTAGTGACAAGAGCAAATGTATGTAACACCCATAAGGAGGCGTGGCCGACCCCATAAAGTACATATATTCTGACTCAGGATCAACAGCCGAGTCGATTGGAGCATGTCCGTCTGTCCGTCTGTCCGTCTGTACGTCCGTATGAACACACAGATCTCGGAGACTATAAGAGATAGAGACTTAATTTTTTTTGCATAGTGTTTGTAGTGTTTGCAGGCAGATCAAGTTTATTTTGGATTTTTGCCACGCCCCCCACGCCTCCCACAAATCGATGAAAACCATTTTGAACACACCACTTCACCCACACCCAGTCAAGCTACAGCACTGGTACAAAGTTAGAATATGTTTATCTGGACGTTGTGTACAAATTTGGTACAGATCGGATAATAAACATGGAAGTTATACACATTTCAAATTTCAAAAGTTGAGAGGCGTACGCTTGCTTGCTGTTCTCACCCCAAACGACGGCAACATTTTTTCACACTTGTGAAGAGCGTGGCTCAGTGGTTAGAGGGTTGAACTCGCGTGCATGAGGTCCGCGGTTCGATTCCCGAGACGATTTTTTTTTTTAATTTTTTTTTTTAAAATTTTTTTTTTATATTAACTTAAAATTGGCGAGTGCGCAGCACGAGCAAAATAAATATATAATATAACTTTGGGCACCGAGTACTACATAGTCGAGCACACTCGACTATAACTTTCTTACTTGTTTTTATTATATTTATTTATTATATTAGATTATATTTATATACAATTAGCATTATTTATTTACATATATTATTATTATTATTATTATTATTTATTATTTATTATACGGTATATATTTATTATATTAAATATATAATATTATATTAATTATATTTATGAATATTTACATATACATTTTAAATTTCGTAATTAAATTAAAATCTGACGCTATAAGAAAATGATGACTGTCTTAAGAGATTATCTGGAAAGATTTATTTAAAATCTCATTATATTATTTTATAATTTAATGTGCGAGTTCTTAGAAATATGTTTCTAAAAATAGCTGCCATATCTTTTGACTTGTAATGCTAACTAACTACACAACTAGCATAATATACTCTCAGCTAGAAGAGCCTTTTAGCTGCTTAATAGGCCTCACAATATAACCATTTACATAGCAACATTGCCACACAAATATACACACACCCACATACACAGTAACACATATTGAGACACAAAAACAATGCAATGGGCGACACGCTAACGCATGTCGAGCATGTCGACCCTTCCGGCTGGTTGGTTTTATGCTCACTGCTTGTCTGTCTGTCTGTCTGTTCTCGCTGTAGCGTCTGCCGCAGCTTGTGTGTTGCTTTCGCCAGGCAGCTGGCAAAGCAAACGTGCGTAAATTCTTAAGCTGGCAGCATTAAAAGCAATAAAGACAGAAACATAAACAAGTCGCCATTGACGTTTCGTTAGCTAAACGCAGCTCTTAGCACAAGTCATGGTTCGTCCTTCTGTCCGCAGGCTATTGAAAAATAAATACACATATATACATAAAAAAAAAAAAAAACTAAGAAATTACAAATTCAATTTGATGTCACATCAATTGATTTTGTGATACGTTGTGTCTGTTGATGTTGACAAGTTTCTTGATATTTTTGGCATCGGTTGGATTTTGGGTTTCACTTACATATTTTTTCCAGAGGATGCTCCAGTTTTTTTTTTATCCATTTTCTCCTGTCTTTTTTTTTTGGGTGGTTTACAGCGCCTGACATTTGATTTTGATGACGCGTGGCACTTTTGAAATTTATGCGCTACTCTAAACATACTTTGTATGCGCCCAATGCCACGGAAAAGATGATGAACGGCCGTCTATGTATATGTGTGTGCATGCACGTGTGTGTGAGAGTGTGAGCGTATGTGTATGCTGTGCATGAAATTTAAAGCTTTTAGCTGATTCGGACTTGTTGGCTGTGGGAGATAACGCAGGTATTTCGAGCACGCGCCACAGAACAGCAAAAAAAAAAGCAGAAAACAGAAAGAAAAGGCAAGTTCTTAAGTTAAATTAGGACAAATTTTGAAAAGTACTTGGCAAGCAGGCCAAGTATGGTAATATGATAAGATTAAAGTCTGTAATAGATAGCAGAAATTCTTAAAGTCAGTTCACTTGATTATAAAATAATGAGCTGAATACTTAGCTATAAATACCTGGTGGTGGTGCAGTTTTCATATTTGTCCGATTTTTGGGCCATCGACAATGACAAATCTTGCTGTGAGTGTTTTGCAGTAAACAAAAATCTTTGAATGGTCTAGCAGACAGCCATGTTGACAGGCGAAAAGCGCTCATAAATATGCTAGACAAAGTGTCATAAACTATTAGCAGCAATGTCTTTCATATGGCTTTGGCAGCTTGGCTAGCCAAACACACAAATACACATAACATTCTTGGCCAAGACACATAGAGATAGCTTGCAAAATTGAACGGAGCACAGTGTCAACTTGTCATGCCATGCACGTCGCTGAAACATCTATCAAATTTCCCCCCCCAAACAAAAAAAAAAATATAATAATAATGTTGTTAGTGCTACTAGAGTAAGGAATATAGACGATATATATATCAATATGTAAATAAATATGTATATATTGAAACATTGTTGAAATTTGCAAAAATTCGATTTATTATTTACATTTTACATGTTACGTATAGAGACAGAGACAACATGAGATAAATGCGATAAATGTACATGATGCTGAATGTTGTCCTTTAAATAAGTTTCTATAGTAATATAATAATAAGCTGCCGATATACGATAGTACACATTGCGATACACAACGATCGATAAGCAATTTTTGTTTTATTTATTTATTTTTTTTTTATTAACAATTATATATAAATTAGCTATCGATAAGAAGCAGTTAAATTATTATTATATTTATTATTATTATTATTATTGCTACTATCGCAACTACTATTGATATATAGTAATATTGCAATATATTATATTGATTTATACATACACACACACAGATTTCATTTAAGATACGTTTTGTTACATTCTTCATTCATTTGCATTTGATTAGGTTTATGGTAACATATATACTATGAACTATCGTCTAATAGGAGTATCTTCATCTTCTACTTTTTTATTCTTCTCAGACAGCATATGACAGTGCAGACGGACTGAATATGAATCGTTATCAATCGTTAGCTAACTTCAGTCGTACTGCGATTCGTTTGCATTTCCACATTAATTGCGTTTCCAGGATGCTAAATGACATTGCAACCAAAACGAGGCCAAGCAACAAATATGCACAGCATGCATAAAGCTGTAGGTCAGGTCCATTAAAGCTACGGGCTGGCACAAAGTCACCATAACCAATGGTCGATAGAGTCACAAAGCAAAAGTATGCACCATCGACAAGAGACCAATTCTCCCAGAGGGCAAAGATAACGGTACCCACACAGATGTAGCACATTAGTATTAAGAGTACCAAACTGATGGGTACCTGTCGCTGTCGCTGTCGTTCATCGTCATCCTCATCCTCATCGCCATCATCGGTATTGGCATCATGTCCAAGATCTAGGCATTCCTGTGAGCTGCCAACGATAGTCTGTTGCGTTGTTGTGCTGCTGCCACATTTGTTGCTATTTTTGAGCTTCTTTAATACAAATTGTTCGCTACCATGCTGCATATATTCCTCCTCATCGTCTGATGTTTCTGTATTCGCTGTGGCATCATATAATGCTGTGGCATGCTTCTGGCAGCGTCGCGTCAACAGCAACGTCTTACGGTTCAGCGGTTGCAGCGTATGTCGATGAAATGTAGCAGCCGTCGCGTTAAGTAGACCGCGTGCCTGATTACCCGAGTTGGACTTTTCGCCCTGGGGCAATTCATGTGGCATGCTCAGGCTGGGACTGCAGCCAGAATTGGCTATCAGTGGCACACGTGAGGGCGTGCCGTGTGGGCAATTGCTGCAAAAGAAACAAGACGAAAATGAAACGAAACGTTTAAGAAATATTTACACAGCGCTTTTGCTCATAAAACTGAATCAATTACATATATACAGATATATATATATATATATATATATATGTGTGTGTGTGTGTGTGTTTGTGTGTGTCAGTAGAAAAGGCAAACAGCCGCAAGACATAAATAAAAATAAAATGCCCAAGCACGTTGCTCTTGGCACTGGCCAATCAATAAGACATTAAGCATAAAAAAAGTGTTTTTATCTATGTGTGTGTTTGTGTGTGTGTTTTGTCTGTGCGCGTTATACATGACGTATGCGTTTTGTTGGCTAGAATTGCTTATACGTCATGTTGTCAAGTTTGCAGAGTACACACATAAAAGCTGCTGCGTGTGATCCAAGTGTTAGTTGCGTATCCCTTTTTTATTTATTATTATTTTTTTGGGCAAATTTAAGAAGTTTCAATTCTTTATCAAGTTAGCTTTGTATCTAAATTATACTTCTACTACTATAAATAATTCTATTTTTTAGCTGCATTATCTAGTTAGCTTTGATCTTTTTGTTTATTGTCTAATTGTCTTATTTGTAATTAAACAAAATTATGCTCAAGAAATCCAAATAAATCCATCAGCTATTGCATTTGCCACAAATAGTTTAGTGTATTTCCTTTTAGAAAATGGCATTTCAGGAGACACAAATGCCAGATCAGAAATTCCTTTGGGATGTATTTCAACGTGTTGATAAAGATGGCAGTGGTTTCATATCAGCTGATGAACTACAATTGGCACTTTCCAATGGCACATGGTCGCCATTTAATACGGAAACAGTACAACTTATAATTGGAATGTTTGATCGTGATCATCGTGGAAATGTTTCATTTGAGGATTTTGGTGCATTGTGGAAATATGTAACAGATTGGCAAAATTGTTTCTCATGCTCTTGATACGAATCATTCGGTAGTCTTGATAAGATGACCCGAATGATTCGTATCAAAGCATGAGAAACAATTTTGCCAATCTGTTACATATTTCCACAATGCACCAAAATCCTCAAATGAAACATTTCCACGATGATCACGATCAAACATTCCAATTATAAGTTGTACTGTTTCCGTATTAAATGGCGACCATGTGCCATTGGAAAGTGCCAATTGTAGTTCATCAGCTGATATGAAACCACTGCCATCTTTATCAACACGTTGAAATACATCCCAAAGGAATTTCTGATCTGGCATTTGTGTCTCCTGAAATGCCATTTTCTAAAAGGAAATACACTAAACTATTTGTGGCAAATGCAATAGCTGATGGATTTATTTGGATTTCTTGAGCATAATTTTGTTTAATTACAAATAAGACAATTAGACAATAAACAAAAAGATCAAAGCTAACTAGATAATGCAGCTAAAAAATAGAATTATTTATAGTAGTAGAAGTATAATTTAGATACAAAGCTAACTTGATAAAGAATTGAAACTTCTTAAATTTGCCCAAAAAAAATAATAATAAATAAAAAAGGGATACGCAACTAACACTTGGATCACACGCAGCAGCTTTTATGTGTGTACTCTGCAAACTTGACAACATGACGTATAAGCAATTCTAGCCAACAAAACGCATACGTCATGTATAACGCGCACAGACAAAACACACACACAAACACACACATAGATAAAAACACTTTTTTTATGCTTAATGTCTTATTGATTGGCCAGTGCCAAGAGCAACGTGCTTGGGCATTTTATTTTTATTTATGTCTTGCGGCTGTTTGCCTTTTCTACTGACACACACAAACACACACACACACACACATATATATATATATATATATATACTGTATATATGTAATTGATTCAGTTTTATGAGCAAAAGCACTGTGTAAATATTTCTTAAACGTTTCGTTTCATTTTCGTCTTGTTTCTTTTGCAGCAATTGCCCACACGGCACGCCCTCACGTGTGCCACTGATAGCCAATTCTGGCTGCAGTCCCAGCCTGAGCATGCCACATGAATTGCCCCAGGGCGAAAAGTCCAACTCGGGTAATCAGGCACGCGGTCTACTTAACGCGACGGCTGCTACATTTCATCGACATACGCTGCAACCGCTGAACCGTAAGACGTTGCTGTTGACGCGACGCTGCCAGAAGCATGCCACAGCATTATATGATGCCACAGCGAATACAGAAACATCAGACGATGAGGAGGAATATATGCAGCATGGTAGCGAACAATTTGTATTAAAGAAGCTCAAAAATAGCAACAAATGTGGCAGCAGCACAACAACGCAACAGACTATCGTTGGCAGCTCACAGGAATGCCTAGATCTTGGACATGATGCCAATACCGATGATGGCGATGAGGATGAGGATGACGATGAACGACAGCGACAGCGACAGGTACCCATCAGTTTGGTACTCTTAATACTAATGTGCTACATCTGTGTGGGTACCGTTATCTTTGCCCTCTGGGAGAATTGGTCTCTTGTCGATGGTGCATACTTTTGCTTTGTGACTCTATCGACCATTGGTTATGGTGACTTTGTGCCAGCCCGTAGCTTTAATGGACCTGACCTACAGCTTTATGCATGCTGTGCATATTTGTTGCTTGGCCTCGTTTTGGTTGCAATGTCATTTAGCATCCTGGAAACGCAATTAATGTGGAAATGCAAACGAATCGCAGTACGACTGAAGTTAGCTAACGATTGATAACGATTCATATTCAGTCCGTCTGCACTGTCATATGCTGTCTGAGAAGAATAAAAAAGTAGGAGATTGAAGATACTCCTATTAGACGATAGTTCATAGTATATATGTTACCATAAACCTAATCAAATGCAAATGAATGAAGAATGTAACAAAACGTATCTTAAATGAAATCTGTGTGTGTGTATGTATAAATCAATATAATATATTGCAATATTACTATATATCAATAGTAGTTGCGATAGTAGCAATAATAATAATAATAATAAATATAATAATAATTTAACTGCTTCTTATCGATAGCTAATTTATATATAATTGTTAATAAAAAAAAAATAAATAAATAAAACAAAAATTGCTTATCGATCGTTGTGTATCGCAATGTGTACTATCGTATATCGGCAGCTTATTATTATATTACTATAGAAACTTATTTAAAGGACAACATTCAGCATCATGTACATTTATCGCATTTATCTCATGTTGTCTCTGTCTCTATACGTAACATGTAAAATGTAAATAATAAATCGAATTTTTGCAAATTTCAACAATGTTTCAATATAT
>JBAMBR010000075.1:0-13249 GCA_037044475.1 Zaprionus obscuricornis | reverse complement strand
ACAACTTTTTATAGCATACTTTTTGGAGCAAACAATTATAACTAAAAATTTTTAATTTCCTTTTCCAACTCTGCAAAGTTTTATTTTTAAAAAAAAAAAAGTATAATAAAAAATTAAATAGTGAATTATTAATGTAATAAAAAGTAAAAGAAATATTTTTAAAGATTTAACATTTTAGTTTACCTTGTGATGCGACGTCTGTCCAAAAAACTGGGCGATCCACGACGACGCGGTATGGAGGGCGAACGTGAGCCAGATTGTGAAGTACCTGAGCCGCTGCTGGATGAGCTGCCAGAGCTGCTGCGTGACGAACCGCTGGAGCGTGATGAATTCGAGCCTGAACGTGATCTAGAGCTGCCTGAGCCACTGCGACTGCTCGAGGAGCTATAACGTCTGCATGAAGTAATAAAAGAGAATAAAAAGTGTTAATAATAATCAATAATTATTATAATGCTGCTGCTTGACTTACGATCTGGAGCGGCTATTGGATCGATGATGATGCCGTCCACTGCTCGTGCGTCTTTTGCTTCGACTGCTACGTCGCGAACGACTGCGACTACGTCGAGCGGCACTCTCAGCTGCTGCAACTGTTGCTGTCGAGACCTTGGAGACAATGGCATCTACTAGCGAGCTGTCCGCGAGTGCCGCAACTAAGGGCTGTGGATCGTGAAGTTTGAACGGTTTTATAACTATTTTCGGTTTCTGCTGATGCTGATGTGACTGCTGGTGGTGATGATGATGATAGCTTAAACTATTGACTGCAGCAGCTGCCGCTGCAGCCGCATTAAAACTTATGCTATTACTACCGCCACGACCATGTGCTGCCGACGGATGATGGCCAAGCAATGCTAATCCTGCAGCAGCAGCCGCTGCAGCTGCAGCACCACCAGCACCGCCAAGTGACAACAGACCAGTTGCATGACGAGCATGATGATGATGATGCAACAACGGATGCTGTGCATGACTGCCATGACCAGTAGCACCAGCACTACCACCACCACTTCCATATACGTTAGGATTATACATTGTTAGACTACGCGTTAAATGATGATGATGATGATGATGTTGCTGTTGTTGCTGATGATGATGATGATGATGTTGCTGCTGCTGATCTCGACGACCAAGCAATGGTTGTAATAGCCCCGTATTGTTGACAACCAGATTATGGCTGCCATTATTCTTGCAAATATTATAATGTGTCGCCGTCAGCAATGGGCCATGATTTAAGCGATTTGTCGTACGATTATATGTGCCCGGTGTGCCAGCCAAAAATGGCAAAGCATTTTGATTACCATGAGAATTGCCACCACCACCACCACTACCGCCAGCACCACCACTACCACCACCACCACCAGTACATGTATGATTATTATTGTTGTTGTTAATGTTATTGTTAGTATTATGTCTACTATTGGGATTATTATTTAGCGTGCGATTATGAAAGATTCGTTTCATTTGATGCAATGGCTGTGGCCTATGATTAAATTTAGCCATTATCGTTGTTGTTATTGGTGTTGTTGTTGTTGTTGCTGTTGTAATTGCTGTTGTTGTTGTTGTTAATGTTGATGTTGCTGTTGTTATTATTGTTGATGTTGTTGATGCTGTCGCAACTGTTGTTGACATTGTTTGACCTTTGACACTACCATTTGCAGCCACATGGGGCACATTGCAAATTGGCGGCGTATTTGTCTCTCTTTTCTTTGCCTCCGTCTTAGCGGAACCCATTAAACTGTTGCCACCTAGCAACAATTCAAGAGCTGGCGTTGCTTTAGTTGTTGTTATTGCTATTTTTGTCGATGTCGTTGTTGTTGTTGTTGTAGTTGATTTTGGATGGACCGTTGAACCGGTCAATGGATTGTTAATTAAAGCGGTTACATTGTTAGCAACAAGGAAATCACTTAGCGAATTACGTTTGCTTGCCATCACCATATGATTAGAAGATTCGCCACTTACTTCGCTGCCATCTTTGCCGGCATCCTTGGTGGCATCGTTGCCGCCATTCTTTTCCATTGTTTTTATTTTCTCCTTTGCCTTGGCCGCAATACCCGATTTAAGTTGCTCAAGCAGTCGCAACTCTTGCAATTCCTCACGCTCACGCTGTTTGCTCTGCTGATACTCATCCAAGGCGGCACCAGTGGCAACACTTGCTTCACCATCGCTGCCATCGTCACTTTGGGCGCGTAGGCGGACGACTGGCGTTGGTTTTATCTCATGCGATTTGGATTGTTGTCGCTTCTTGTCCTGTAAAATATCCTGATAACGTTCAGGATTACGTTCCGCTGGTGAATACCGCAATTCCGATGAATTGGAGCTAACTGAACGTTGCTTGTTGGGCCTTGGACTGGGTGTATTACCCTTGCTGTTATCCTTCTCCTTATTCTTTGATCGCTGTTTGGATGGCGTAACGGAATTCTCATGTTTGACACCAGCTTTGCGTCGTGGTGTATCACGTTCACGCTTCGGACTGATAACTTCACGTTTTACTTGCTCTACAGGTGTTTGACTGCGTCGTCTCTGCTTTCTGGGTGTTGGCGTGCCAGCCTCGCTGTTCGAAGAGCTGCCGCTAGAGCTGCCTGACGAAGAGCTAGAACTGGACGCAGTACGCTTGCGTTTTGTTTGTTCGAGTGCTACCATTACCGACTTGGTACCCAATATATCATTGACAGTGTCTTCGGCTGCCTTGAAGGGATTAAAAGCTGGTACAGCAGGTTTCTTAGCCTGCGCAGAAGATTCTGGGGAGCAACTGCTGCGTTGCCTGTTATTGGTTGGCGAAATTGTCTTTTGTTTCTTTTGCGAACGTGAACTGGAACGAGATCGCGAATAGCGACCCAATTTGCGATCCTCGACATGTTTATCCCGTGACACCGAACGACGATCGTTACGGCGATCTTTGCTTCTATCATGCTTCTGCAATCGCTCCTTGGAGGCATCACGTTGACGTTGCACTTCTGTACGTTGTCGTTCTGTTGATCGTTGGCGTTCTTTCTCCTTTGATCGTTGTCTTTCTTTCGAGCGCTGGCGATCCTTAGAGCGTGCACGCTCCTTAGAACGTTGTCGTTCCTTGGAACGCGCTTTATCTTTTGATCTTTGACGTTCCTTAGAACGTACATTATCTTTCGACCTTTGTCTCTCCTTGGAACGCGCTCTTTCCTTTGATCGTTGTCTTTCTTTAGAACGCTGTCTCTCCGGGGATCGCTTTCTCTCTTTAGAGCGTACTCTTTCCTTGGAGCGCAGTCGCTCTTTGGACCGTTGTCTTTCCTTAGGACGTTTTCTTTCTTTTGACTGCTGACGTTCCTTTGATCTTTGGCGTTCCTTAGACTTTTGACGATGATCCCTTTCTGATCTATCGCGATCTTTAGACTTTTGCCGTTGCTTATCCTTCGATTTCTGTCTATCCTTTGAACGTTGTCGCTCGTTGCGTCGCTCCTTTGAACGTTGCCTATCTTTGGAACGTTTCCTTTCAGTCTCACGTCGAGGCGGTGTACGTGTTGATACCTCACGATCTTTAGACTTATGACGTCGACTATCAACTGATGAATCATTACGACGTGATTTTCCTTCCTTGCGCCGTTCAACAGATCTACCACGGAATCGATTTTCCAGTGATTTACCAGATTTTTTCTCTTTTCGCGCAGGTGAGCTGTAAATAGACATAGGTACGCATAAGAATTTAAGTTCATAATTGTTAACAATGAGCTTTTACTTACTTGGAACGCTCAGAGTCTGTAGAGCTAGCACGTGAGCGATTCTTCTTCTTTAGTTTCTTATCGCGCTTCTTCTGTATAATAGAAAAGTATGAATTATTAGAAAAAAAATGTTTCAGCAATCGAAAATAATTTCAACTTGCTAAAAGTCTAACTGTTTAGCAATATATTGCATTAATTAATTATATATAATAATATTATATAATATTTATTACATATATATATTTATATAAAATATATATAAAGACATTATATTCATTCATTATGATTATTATTATTATTATTATATGATGGCATGATATATTTATGTATGTTTGTATGTATGTGAAACAGTATGTTGATTTTTCAAGTAATATTTTCTTTTCTCTTGCTTTCAGAGATGGAAATTATTGTAGTTGTTTTAAATTGTTCATTTGGTTTTTTTGTTTTTGTCGTTTTTTTTTTTCGTCAAATTGTTGTTGTAAATTGTTATTAAATATATACATACTAGAATATCTTAAAGAAAACAGACAAATGAAAGTACTTACAAAACTACAAGAGAGCCTTTGAAAGCTATCCTATATCAATGAAGCGCCAAGGGTTTTTTATAAACAAAATATAAATTTTTTTTTTCGTTTTTTGTCGTTTCTTCAAAAATTACTTATAAAAAAATGTAATTGGAAAATGTTTTTTTTTTTCAAACTACAATAAAAAAAAAACTAAGATTATCAATAAAAGCAAATAAAATGTAAAAGAAAAATTTAAGAATTTGCAGAAAATTGAATTTATGCAAAGCCTTTGGTAACTATTTAAGCTATACGAAAAATAAAAGTTATAATAATAAAATAAAATAAAAAAAGTTAATAATACTAGAGATTGTGAATGCGTTTGAAGCCTTGTTTTTACCTTTTACAATATTTTTTGTGGGGTGAATTTGTATTTTTTTTTTTAGAGATTATTTTTCGTATTTTTTTTTTACATTTTACTAATTTTTAATATTATTTTATATGCTTTAGATAATGTTTTATATTCAGATAGTTTTTTTTATTATTATTAAGTCGTAAAGTTATTTTGATTTTTTTTTATTAGTAAATGTTTTTTTATTATTATTTTTGGTGGAAAAAGAAGTAAATAAGCAAGAGAAGAAATGGCGTATGTTTAATATTTGGTGAAACAACGAAAAAACGATAAAGTCAATCGATTTATCATCATATAAATAAGAGAGTATATATATATATTTATATATATATAATATATAATATACATAGAGTAAGACACACAATTATATATATATACATATATATATATATATATATATATGATTAGGAGAAAGAGCAAGAGAGCAAGAGCGTATATATTCCATATTTCGGTATTCATTTTGATTAATACAAAGATCATCGGATTTATGTAGATTATACAATAATTATAAGGATCAAGACGTTGTATTTTGTATTTTTGTATTGTATTAGTAGTTAGTATGGGCGATTATACAAAGAATTAAAATTGGTTAAATACAGTTAAATAGAGAGATAGAGATAGATAGAGAGAGAGAGAGAGAGTTTATGACCAGTATACACATGCACCTTCCCCTGATTGAAGGCAATATATTACTGAAGGATTTTTCTTTATGTATATTGTTTTTTTTTTTTCATCTTAACTTTGAACTTTGAATGTTTTTTTTTTTTAAAGATATCTAAATTTTTTTATTTTTATTTTTTTATGTATGTGTAGAACTATGCATTAGCATTACCTTATCCTTTTTGGCTTTCTTGCGTGCGCTCTTCAACTCACGCTCACGCTCCTCGTCATCATTATCATTGTCGCTCTCGCTATCACCGCTATCACTTTCACTGTATTTGCGTTTACGTGATTTCTTCCTTTTCGATTTACTGCAAATAAAATGTATTTTTCAATTTTGTTGGCATTAGTGTTTCATATAATTTCCCACCTATCAAATGGGTTGTGGGTTAAATGGGGTAAGAAGATCGGTATAGAATATAGAGTAGTACATTTTGAGAAAGTTATATGTAGATGATTTTTAGCTAGAATTTGTTTTTTTCTTTCGTTTTTTTTTTTATTGTTAGATTTGTGACTAAGGACACGACGTCCTTCAGATTTGGCCAGCAACATTAAGAAGTTTGTAAGTTTTAGTTTTATAATTTTAAATAAGGTTTGATTAGCATTTTTAATGGTTTTAATATTTGGGTATTGTTGTGTTTTTTTTTTGTTTTTGTTTTTGTGCTTTACCTTCATTGAAAACTGCTCAAAATTGCATTGTCATAATTAAAATAGTAGAAGGTAATAATAGAATAATAATAAGAAAGAAAGATGAGAAAGTAATACGCTTTTAATTGTTGCAAAAATCACAGTTATTTATTTATGCTTCCTACATTTTCTGTACATGTCTGTTTGTTGTGTATGGTGTGCGAGTGTGTCTGTGAATGTGGATGTGTGTATGTGTTTGTGTGAGAGTGTAATTTGACATGGACAATTTTGTTGACTATACAATTTTTTTTGTAAATAAAATTTAATTTTTCGAATTTTTTTTTTTTTGCTACTTACCATTTGATCGTTTATATATTCAATGTGTGATATGGATATGGGAATGAAAAGTGCGCACGTGCGCATATGTGTGTGTGTTGTGTGTATGTGTGTGTTTGTCTATCGATTGTACTATCGAAAGTAAGTGAATACTATAAGCAAATATAATATACTACACATATATATAGAGAGAATTCTATATGATTTTTGAGCATCGATAGTACGATAGTACAAACGTTAGTTTAATGTTTATTATATAAAATGTAGAGACAAGTATAGAGACAGAGATATAACGCCCATTAAATTGAACCCTACGCATAATAATAAAACAAATCTGTTGCGTCAATTATTTATGATATCAAAGTACTATATATTACAATACTTTAATTCTTGTATTTTAATTGAATTTTTTTTTTGTTTTTTTGGTTTTTAGCAAAAGGCAGTTGAAACATTTCATTATCATTTAAGAATAAATTTTGATTTTCATATTGTTTTTTTTTTTTTCTTTTTGTTTGTTTATAAAGGTAAAAGGTTTCGGTTTTTGTTGATATTATTATTATTATTCATTATAAACTAAGGTATTAATTATGTTGTTGGTATGCAAATTCATTTGTACATAACTTTTCGCTTCTTTTTACTTTCTTTCTCATATGAGTCCCTTTTGTGGTATCAGTTTCAGTTTTTTAAATGCAATGTAAAAGAAGGAGTAGAGACGAAAAACACAAAATGTATTAAGCAGTTGTTTGGTTTAAGTTTACAAGTTTTCGTATTTTCTTTTTTTTTTTTTTGGTTTAATTTATTTATATTTTTTTCACGTTTTCAACAACGACAACAACAACAAGAAGAAGAATAGAGAAAAATAATAATGATTAACAAAAAAGGAAAGAGTACGAATAAAGAGTTTGTAACAATGTTTACGATACAGGAATACAGAAAAAGAACTAAAAATTTATGATTTTAAGATAGATATTAGATATATTTCTCTTTTTTTTTATTTAAAATAAAAAAAAGACAGTTTAAGGATCAAAAATAAGAAACTAGAGTTAAACACAGAGCTACGAGTTTTTTTTTTCTTTTTTTTTTTTTTGTTAAGGACTCAATGCTTTCGGTTGCTTTCGAGTTCTTACCTCTCTTTCTTATGCTTCTTGGATTTCTTCTTCTTATCCTTACGACGCTCAGGACTTGCGGAACTGTAATGAACAGGTTTTTTTTTTTATCAGAATCAACATAATTTCTATATTGAAATAAATTCATAATTACCTTTCCCTGGCGCGCTTTTTCTTCTTCTTTTTCTCGGACCTTGAGACATGTTCACGACGCTCATCATCACCACTGTTGGCCAATGCATCAGCTTTGCCAGTTGCTTTTGCATCGTCACGTTCCCGTGATGGTGTACGCAAGAGTGCGTAACGTTTTCCTGTCTCCTTATCTTTGCCTGCGGCTGCCGCCGCCGCAAGGCTTTCACGCTGAGCGTCCAGCTCCTTTTGCAATGCCACGCCTTTGGCCAGTTCTTCTTTAGCCTTACGATCGCTATCAAAACTGCTGCCCTCAACAAAGTATTGAGATATGTTGAATGCTTCACGTAATTTCGCGTTCTTCTGTATTTGCGCTTCGGCAATTTGATGAGTGTCGCGTGCGCTGTAAAATGAAAGAAATCAAATTTATAATTAGAAGTTCATATAAATTGATTTTAAAATATTAAATAAGCTTATAGTGTCTATATACTATGTAGTATTAGAGGTGTACCTTGCTACCAACTCAGCACTGCCAGCACTGAGCAATAACGTTTGAAGCCATGTGCTTGGCGTTTGTTTAAGTAATTCAAGCAGTGCCGGCAGTGCTTGTCCATTAATATTGATTTTCATTGGTTGTTCCCGTTCTATTGCATGACGACGACTAGCATCATCAGCTGTTTGCTGTGTTGTGTGTAACACCTCCTGCGGGCATTGCGTCACAATTGGACTCTGACTTTGACACACGCAGGCGCAATCGGTATGCTGCTGTCTGGTTAATGCTGTTCGCCTGTTCTTCTTGGCGCCGCTTGCCAAAATTGGTTTTAATGGCTTGAATTTCTTGGCCACCGCAGCATAGTTAAGTGCTGCCGCTGTTGTTGCTTTTGTTGCCGTAAAGTGAAAACTCTCATACTTGGCTACATACTCGCGATTATCATGCTGAAAGTATTGTGATTTGCATTTCCTGCCACCGCTAACAGTTCCTGCTGCTGCTGTTGTTGTTGTTGCTGCTGCTGCTGTTGTTGTTAAACCACCCAAAAGTGGGCTACAAATGTTTTTGCTGTTGTTGTTAAGGTTATTAATAGTGTTGTTGTTGTAGGGGTTGCTGCTGCTGCTGCCACTGCTGTTGTTATTGTTGTTACAGCCGGTTGCGTGTCCTGCGCGTTTACGACGTTTACGTCGTTTCCTTGGCCTGATAACATGCAATGCGCTACTGCCATTCGTTGTTGTTGTTGTCGCTGTTGCCGTCGCCGTTGCCATTGCCGATGCTGTCGCAGTGGTTGTGTTTGTGTAGATTTCCGAAGAGAGCATTTTATGTTTTGGAGAGTTTTATAGCATTTGAGGGTTGTTTTAAAGTGCGAGAGTGATAATTATATTTTTCACAGCAGCAGGATTTAGTTTAATGTTTTATTTTTAATTTTTTTTTTTATATATAAAATGTTGTTGTAAATTAACAATTTAATAATTTTTGTATAAATATTTAAAAAAAATGTTCGTTATATTGTTTAAATATTTCTTGTATATTTTTTTTATATTTATTAATTTCCACAATTTTAAAAGGAAGACAGCGGATTTATTTTAATAAATATTTATTTTATGTTTATTTTTTTTCCCACAAGTTGTTATGGAAGACCGTGGATTATAAGTTATATATTTTCTTTTATTAATTTTATTTAATTAATTTAACTTTTATTAGTAATATAAAATATTTGTTATTTTCTTTCACACTATACGCGGGAAGACAGCGGATTATAATTTTGTTTATATAGTTTTTTTTTCAGGTATATATAAAAACTTCACGAATTAATTGCTTTAAATGTTCATTACTTTCACTATTATATTTTAATAAATTGTTTTATAAAAAATTCTTTTCTTTTATTAATATTTATGTTTTTAAATATTTTTTTGTTGGAAGACATTTAGATTATAAAAAACTTTTTTATGCATTATTTATAAAAATAATTTTTTTTTTTTTTATTTATAATTTTTATACTTATTAATTTAATTGGAAGACAATTGATTAGATTTTGTTTGTTTTTAAATTTCTTCTACATTTTTATATTTATTATTATTTATTAATATTTTGTTTATTCATCGTTTTGGAAGACGTTCGATGTTCACTTTATAACATAATTATATATTTATATTTATTTTTATTTATATAAATTCATTAATATATATTTAATATTAATTTACTCCGTTTCGCAAACTTAACGCGCATCCAATTCCGGTTTGGTTTAACGACTAAAACTAATTTCTAATTACGAACTAAGCTTGGAAGACTTATTTAGTGATTTGTTGCTTTCAGTTTTGTGGATTCAAGTGCGGTGCTACATAGAGTATATTTATGTCTCTGTTATCTTCTTCTTTCCCGTATCGTTTTCTTTCTCCATTGTTTTACACTTATCTGAGCTTAATCGTGCTCCATTTTTTACACTTGTAACAAAAAGAATAGCAACCACTAGAATAGAATTGTATGGGATAACGACGAAGACGACGACGCTTTTAATCCCTTAAAGGGGTTGGGGCAATCTATTAGCCACCACCACCACCATTACTATAACCATCGCTACCACCACTGAGACTTCCACCAGAACCAGCAGTAGCAGCAGCAGCAGCAGCAGCAGCAGCAGCAGTGACAACAATAACATTCATTTCAGCTTCGATTCTTAAATTTCACTTGCAACACTTGAGGGGCTGCACCACTGAATGCATATCGATTGTATATCCCTTGGCGACACTTTCAAATTCAAAATTCGTTTCGTTGCATTTCTGCAACATTTCTGCAAATCTTTGTGTCATCTATTGATTTTTCCAGCGGCAACTTATATGCAACATTCTCTTTTTCCCTTTTTTTGATAATTGTTCAGCATTTATATTGGCACATGTTTATGTTTATGCCATTCTCATTGGCGTCGTCGTCGTTGTCAAGGTTAATTATAGTTATTTTAATTATAAAAATATATATTATTAAATAAAATATATTTTTTATCAATTTTTTTTTTTCTGCTATTTCCTGAGCGCGTTGGCCAAACGTTCGTTGGCTTTGGAAGACTTTATGTGACTGGCGAAAATCGAGTGAAAAATCTTTTAAATCTTTGCAGCAGCTTTTTCTCTACAACACAACACTCGACTACGAGTGTGTGTGTGTGTGTCAGTGCGAGCGTAGGTGTGTGTATGATTTTGGGTTGGTTTTCCTGCTCTTTTGGGGGTCGCGTGCTGTGCGCAGTCATCGCAACGGCGCACTTTGCTTTTAAATTTGAGTTTGAATTTTGGGGTTGTGGGTGGCTCTGCTCGCTGCGAGAACTGTGCGGTGACAGCTGTGGCAGAGATTTCTCGACACGCGGACCATTAGGCGTGTATTTTAGTTCAAGCTTTTATTGATTTGTCGCACTTTGTTGGCAACTGAATTTTGTTTATATTACATAAGTCTAAACTAAATTAAAGCTTAACTAATGCATTTAACTTACGCTACGCGTCCAAATTCATCCTTTGCCAGATCAGTTTTGCCTTGGCCCATTAATTTCTGACGATATGAATCAACCTGCTTCTTAATTTCCTCCGGTGTGCGTCTGTTTCGATAGAAAAAAAAATATTAATACATTTATTATTTAATTATTAATACATTCATAAGTAATTTGATGAAAGCAAAGTTATCTAAGAACTTACACTTATAGAGCTTTTTTAAGATTATTATTATTAATATTATTTAACTGTTTATAAATTTGTACTTTGCATTTTTTCTCACATGTAAAATTTTTAACTTTTTGTACGCGTGTTGAAAAATTATCTGTTCTTTTTTTTGTAACACGGACTCTTCGTGCTCTATTGAAATAATCTCTACAACTAAAATGCAGTTTTTTTCACCACCAGGCGTTGTTGAAACGCAGGCCTGGCACAGACTGTGCTCAGGTTGTGCTACTGCTGCTGCTGTTGCCAACACCGGAAGAGCTTGACAGCAGAGAGGGGGCTATGGTGTGAGAGGACGTGCGACGCGTGAAGGGTTGGTGGTAGTTTTAAGGAGCGCGTGTGCGTCGTGCGTGCGTTTCTCTCTCTCAACTACCAGGCGCCAAATGTAAACAGAGGCAACAAGAGCAGACACTGTAGCACTAGCAGTAGGTATTGTAAATAGTAGCACGCTGCATAGGAGTGCATTATCCACCGGTGTTATATAACAGCAGCAATGCACTTTTTATACGATGGCTATTATTGTATAAGCTTTTGCCACTGGCCAACGTTTCTATTAGTTATTATTTTTAATATCAAATAACGTGACTTACCCTTGTTTCTCAAGTATCTCCTCAAATTCAATACATTTTACTTCGATTTTACGCTTGCGGTCATGATCAAGTATTTCTTTGTTGGGCGGACGATTGAGTTGGGCATCCAGTTTTTTTGTATCGTCTTCTGCACGATAATCTTTGTCCTTTTTACCCGTTCGTACAAACGCCCAATTTCGCTGCACATGTCCATTGGTGCCGGACCCACGCGGCGTGGTCAATCCAATGCCGTTATACATTTTGATTGGCGCGAATAACTTGTCTTTTGATCGCCAATGCTATTTTCACTTAAACTTCTACCTTTACCAATGGCATTCGGGCGTCCCACAAACGTTTCCAAATTCGCAGCTGCTACTCCGCCAAATGTATTTTCATTAGTGTTTGCAAAAGTGTGACCGAATTTTGCATAACAAAATACTAACTCATTTAACCATATCTTATACAAATGTAATATTATAACGTTATAAATTATTAGCATACATATATAAATAAATTAAATCAGAGGAATTAAATTCCTCTAATAATTACTTAAAACTAAGAAAAAGTAAATTGTATTTAATAATATTAAGTAAATGTCAATGTTAGCCATCGATACGATGAATTGCAACAGGCAGCTGATTTAAAATTGCCATTCACATGCATGCGCAATTGTCTATCGATTATGAGTTCGATAGATTTTCAACACTAGTAATTGTGGCTTTGTTAAAGCAACATTAAGTATAAAAAGTGAAAAATAATCTCTAAATATAAGTATAAAGTGTCATTTAAAAGAAAAATATTGTGATAAGAAATGCTGCCACATATAAGTTCTGAAGAAAATATCCCACCCGTAGGGCGAAAGGTGTATATAAATCCAAATTTTCATAGTCAAATTGCAAATTCACTTCAGCAGCCCCAAGGTCGTACCACTAGTAGCAGCAACAACAACAGCATGCAGCCATCACGGGATCGGCCATCTATACATATTAATCCACTTTTTGTTGAACGCCAGCGAGAATATCAGATGCAGCTACAACTGCAACAGCTGCAGCAACAGCAGCAAATTTTACAGCAACAACAACAGCAACAGCAACAACATGTTGCATATTATCAACAAACTGTTGCTGCCAACTTGAAGCCACCACCAGCCAAAATTATAAGCAAAGCCAGCACATGTCTGGTACGAAAGCAACCTGTTAAGACTGCTGTGATTGCCACACCCACCGCACGAGTTCAACCGCCTCTGGTTAGCTTATCAAAACGGAAGCTTGTTCGCCAAGGTGCAAGCACACTTAAAGTAACAACTATTCCATCTACAACAACAACAACAAAAACGACGACAACAGCATCAATAAAAGCAACAACAATAACAACGTCTACTGCTAAAAAGACTAGATATAAACTGGTTCGAGCCATTTCTCTTACATCCAAGAGTAACACACCTTTGGTGAAGAAACGACGAGCACTTGACTTTGTGGCACGTTATGCATTGAGACGCACAAATGATGCAGTTGCTGCTAAAAAACTGATGTGA
>JBAMBR010000072.1:0-10768 GCA_037044475.1 Zaprionus obscuricornis | reverse complement strand
ATATTTGTTTGCAGTATTTTCTCATTTTACTAATAATTAATTAAATGTATTTATAGAAAAAGTGTTGCTAAAGATTAAAATAGACTCAAATATATAGTAAACTAATGAAATTTACAAGTCTATACTAATATAATACTGCAGGTCGTTCCGACAATGATGAAATCAGTACAAGGTGCTCTCGTCGGCAGCTGGATCGTTCGAGTTTTAGTCTGTAACGTTCAGTATGAGCTTACTTGTTCACATGAAAGGATGTGTGCCCCAACTAGTGTTTGTTTTGGACAATTTAACCCTTGTGCACCCACATAAATGGCTTTTTTCATTTTTGCCGCAAAAATGTGGAAAGTAAAAAGTTAGGAGTGTATCAAAATGTTTAGAAAGGAGGTCATTGTGGGAGCAAATTCTTAACTGTACACTTAATGAGAAGGCAAAAATATGCGATACACATTTTGATGCTTCCCAATGGAAGGAGACACCATGAAAAGGCGAGGTTTTAAAAAGAAAGCGTCTGATTGATAATGCTGTTCCCCATAGAGATACAATTTCAGAACCAAAAAAATCGAAATTGAGCTATGACGATTGCGGCACACAAACCGAGTAAGCTAAACATGTTATTAAAATAAAAGAGTTAATTACATACAAAGTAATTGTAATTATTTCTAAGTGAAAAAGTGATAAGTTATGCTATGTTTACGGAAATCCAGGCCTTGAAAAACCAGGTGCGCCTTATGGAGAAGGATATAAAGTCTTTACGCCAACAAGTTGAAGAAAATCAAGAGTTGAAACAGTCTCTTGGTCACATTTTCACAGAGACTCAAATAAATATATTAAAGAGCGGAGGAAAGAGAACAACTTTTAAGACAACAGACATGTCTGCTGCTATTTGTCTTCATGCTGGAGGACCTAGTACATACAAGTATTTATATAAAAAAGGATATCCATTGCCAAGTCGCGCAAAATTATATAGATGGTTAGCAGATATGAGAGTTAATGAAGGTATGCTTGATGTACAACATCATGATTTAATGGAGGACGAAGAAATGACAGAAGAGGATAAGCTGTGCGTTTTGTCCTTTGATGAAATGAAGATTGCTGCTGTTGCCAAAAACAACACCACAGCTAATACTGTATCTGAGACAGGCAACTGTGTCCAATTGGCCATTGTTCGTGGCTTAAAAAAGTCTTGGAAGCAACCAGTATTTTTTGATTTCAATACTCAAATGGACACGGATACTCTGTATGCAATAATAAACTACCCGTTGTAGCTATTGTTTCTGATTTGGGCGCAGCAAACCAAAGAATATGGATCGAGCTTGCCATAACAGAGAGTAAGTTTCTTATACAAACTAAATAATACAAAAAATATGATAATATAATTGGTTGATATAGCAAAGACATGGTTTACCCATCCAGCGAATGAAAAAATGAAAATATTCATGTTTTCGGATACCCCAAATCTCATAATGTTGGTCCGTAACCACTATATTGAGTCCGGCTTAGTAATCAACGGAAACATATTGACTAAATCTACAGTTGAGCAGACTATTAACTACTGTAGTAAATCAGATGATTCGATACCATTGAAGATTACAAAAAATCATATCAACATTGACTCGCTTGATAAACAAGAAGTTAAATTGGCAACGCAACTCTTCTCTAACACAACAATCAATGCTATTAGACGATATCAAACGTTGGGGTCTGACGTAGAGAATGCATGCGAAACCGCAGATCTTTTTCAATTGCTAAATGATTAGTTCGACGTTTTCAATTCCAAATTATCGAGAAAAAATGTCGAAGGGCCGCTGCCGTATGGCGATCAATTTGAAATTCAGCGAGGCATTTTGACTAAAATGTTGGAGCTTATGCGCACATTGTCTGTTGGCGAAGCACAAGAGTTTAACTTCCAAAAATGCATTTGAATTAATACTGCATCTCTTGATAGGTTGTATGACTATTTGTTGAAAAAATATGGAATTAGTTCTTTTTTAACAAGTCGTCTTAACAAAGACATTGTAAATAATTTTTTTTACGACATGCGATCGCAAGATGAACAAATTGAACAGTGAACAGTGCAATTTAAGAATGGATTAAAAAAATATATAACAATCAGAAACAAATTAAAACAATTAATTAAAAATAATTAGTTTAAACAATTCTAATTGTGAAACACTCCATGTTTTTTTAAGAATTTTATTTTTAAGAGTATGTATAGAATGAAGACATCTTTAATCATCAAATTATTAAAAATCAATTTGTAAGAAACACTTTCATGTCTTTATTATAATAGGCAACTTTAAGCCCTATGGACCATCTAAGGGTTAATAAAAACGTTCTTTTGTTTCACTCGTACTTAGTACGAAACATCTTTTCACTCATTGCACAGTTAAGAAACTAAATTTGCCGATGAGACTACCTAATACTTATTTAATATTTTATTAA
Source organism: Zaprionus obscuricornis (assembly GCA_037044475.1). Taxonomy (NCBI): domain Eukaryota; kingdom Metazoa; phylum Arthropoda; class Insecta; order Diptera; family Drosophilidae; genus Zaprionus; species Zaprionus obscuricornis. Next base: position 8,329 of record JBAMBR010000072.1, on the reverse strand, counting down.
TATTATATAATACAATATTATTACTATTTCATCATAAGACAAGAGGAATTTATAAATTTCATATCAAATATCATTTATCGATATTTATCAGCGGCTTAGAAAACAGTATCAGTCGTGTCAAATATCGCTCATTTTCATTTCGACTTAATCAAAATATATACATCTCATAGCATTATAATGCAAATGAAGTTGTAATCATTAATTTTTAAACTAAAAATAAAAATTTAAGCGATTTATTACGGTGATAAAATCCAACTGGAATTTCTTAATTGGACAGATTAATAAAGATTGCGCATTAAACATTTTGGTGGTCGTAGAGTACGGTCACACTGCCTATGCAGAGTAGCAAACACTTTCGTTGTGTTTTGGTCCGAAGTTGTCGTGTTGGTCTCGAAGTTTTCGTGGCGCTGCGCGTTTCGTACTCTGTGATCTGTTTATTTTATTTGCCTTCTCTTGCGCGTCCAACAACGTTCGTTATTAAATCGCATTAGAGAAGAAATAATAATAATAAAACAGTCGGTATCGCACGATATATATAAATGCGACGACAGCAAACTGTGCATCAACTGGCAACATATATTTTTTTTTCATTGTGATTGTGGGAGAGAAAAAAATCTTTAATATATAAATACATACATATATAACAACAAATTAGAACGAAATACAAATACAACAAAAATATACAATCAAAGAAGGCGGTGGGTGACAAGTGCGACGGTGTAAATTAGGGGTTGCAAATTTTTCATACATAGAGTGAGACGGTGATTGAGAGGAAGAGACACAGATAGTAAAAACAGGAAGAAAGACAGAGAGAGTGAGAAAGAAAAAGACAAATCGCAGCAGTGCTTCAATAAAAAACTGCAACAGCTCGCAAAACTCCATTGCCAGCTCCCCGTGTGTGTCCTGCGTGCCATGCGTGACCTCGGCACCAAAATGGCCGAGCTTAAATTTGAGGCTCCATTAGCGAAATTCGAAGAGACTGACGAGTGGGGAGGCTGTGACTTCATTTCCAATCAAAATGTACTCAACGATTCATTAAATTTAAACTTGAATGTCAATCGAAATCTAAAGGATGGCGGCGGTAATGCCAAGCAACAACAACAAGATAAGCTACGTTTACTCGAGGATGCGGTACGCGATGCGCACATTAGTAAAAATGGACCTGGTGCATGCTCTCCAGTTACGTCCGGCAACATAAGCCCCAATTGCAACACACAATCATCGCAGAATCTAATTGAATTGGGACTGGCGGCGGGCTTAGGCTCCGATGGCCTAGATAAGCGTGGCCCTGCTGATAATGTCGACAATTTTACAGAGACATTTGGCGGCAGTCTAGAAGATTTGGTTAACACATTCGATGAGAAAATCACTAAATGTTTTGGCAATTATGAGGAAAATGTTGAAGAGTTAGCACCAGTTCAAGTTCGCAGCCAGGAGGAGATTATGAATGAATGCCAGTGAGTATATTCTCTATATACATACATTTATAACTGTTTTCTATTATATATTCCATACATCGAAGTGATAATAATTTGGCAAATGAAATATGTCAACCGGTGTTACCATATTTTGTGTTATATAAAATGCATTGCGCGATATTTCATATTTTTTTTTTATTTATTTTTTTTTTATATATATATTTTTTTTTGCTTGTCTAATTTGATATTATTATTCTTATGTCAATGGCAAAGCGCATGCGTTAGATGCGCGCCATCTACCACCAATTGAATGGCCATATAACGACGACGTAATCCTGTCGTTGGCCAAGGGCGATGACATGCTGCAGAGCAGGGGCGAAAGCTCTTCGTGTGTTGTGTAAGCTTTTTGTTGGATCGATAAAAGATGTCGACCTGTGTCTCTCAAATATATTTTGATCCTCATGTTAAGTTCTAGCTGAACTCTTTGCAACCACGAATGAAAAATGCACTGAAATATAGCAATTGCAGTATCTTAGCAGTTGTTCTGTATCTTAACGTACTTGGGTTCAAAAGAATCGCGCCTAAGCGTGAAGCTTGAATTCCTTACGTGTTGCGCTATTTTATATTTGTATTATATTTATATTATACATTGTATAATTCTACCTGATAAATAATTTCAAATAAATTTTCCTATTTTTCTGCCCGTCTACTGTTAAAGTAGTCTATATCCAACAGAAAAATATATCCAAAGTTTTATAACTTAACTTCAAAATGCTAAAAGAAACGAGCTAACAGGCATTAATATTGCTCGATCTGTTTAATGCATAAATATACCGCCTAAGCTTTAAAATCTTCTGTAATGCTATGCAACAAACTGCTTTAAACTAGTTCTAAAAACTATGATAAGCTTCAGCTACGTATTAGCTATAAATAAGCCCCCCCCCCCCTCCCTCCATTTATTTATTTATTTTTCCTTGAACAACCCTCGTTGAAATTGCCGGTCGGGTTGCTTTACCATATTTATACTTCCACCCACCCGTTTTCTGTTATTGACTTGTACCGCTGAGAGATGACGGCAACATTTGCTTATTTTTCCCCATGCAGCATGCATTAATTCATTTATTTTGAAAAATTGATATTTGCGATGTAGTCTTTCTTATCTATCATATACTCCATGTGGCAGGACTTTTGACTCACATCTTCATCTAAGAATGAGCTAGTATAACATTCAATTTCTACTTATCGGAAGTTATTTGTGATGCAGACTTAATATAGCGAATCTAGGCGTTTTAAATACTAGTAAAGGAAAAGTAGCATCTCAGACTCCATGTACTCTTGTTTAGCTGGTAATCATCAACTAAAAGAACGAACGATCGATCGATCGATGTACAGCTTGTAAAGTGTATGAAATGTTCGTCAAACCGAAGATGATTTAACTTTCTTTATTGCTTCTTTTTTTTTCCTCAATTCTTAATTGCTATGCTCATACACGTTCTATCGAGATGTATGTATGTATGGTATACACAGCATTTGCATGTGTGTGCATGTATATGCATGCCATAGGGGAAAGTAGAACTCTATATGGTATAGAAGAACCTACATTCCAAATGTGATGCCACTAACATTTATAGTTGCGGAAATTGACGCGTTTAATATTTTTTTTATTATTATTTTTTTTTTTTTTTTTATATATTACTTTTGCACAGTCACATTCAGAGTCGCTGAACGCTTTAAAATGAATTTATTTGTATAAAAAAAAAACTAAAACTAAACGTTGAAGCTCTTGCAAGAGAGAGAGAAAGAGAGAGAGAGAGAGAGTAGGGTATAAAATTACCAGTATGCCTGAATTTTTGTTGGATTTGTATTTGTATTTGTCTCTCTGTGTGTGTGTGTGTTGTGTGTTTTTTTTTATATTCTTCGTGTGGGTCGATTCAATGTAAATATTTTGAGCGCCATTTTGCTGTCGCCGGTTTGTCGTTGTCCTTGAGAGTTTTTATATTATACAATATAAATTCATTTTAAAGCGTTCAGCGACTTTCAAGGAAAAATAAATAAAATAAAATGGAGGGAAAAGGGGGGAGGGGGCTTATTTATAGCTAATACGTAGCTGAAGCTTATCATAGTTTTTTTAGAACTAGTTTAAAGCAGTTTGTTGCATAGCATTACAGAAGATTTTAAAGCTTAGGCGGTATATTTATGCATTAAACAGATCGAGCAATATTAATGCCTGTTAGCTCGTTTCTTTTAGCATTTTGAAGTTAAGTTATAAAACTTTGGATATATTTTTCTGTTGGATATAGACTACTTTAACAGTAGACGGGCAGAAAAATAGGAAAATTTATTTGAAATTATTTATCAGGTAGAATTATACAATGTATAATATAAATATAATACAAATATAAAATAGCGCAACACGTAAGGAATTCAAGCTTCACGCTTAGGCGCGATTCTTTTGAACCCAAGTACGTTAAGATACAGAACAACTGCTAAGATACTGCAATTGCTATATTTCAGTGCATTTTTCATTCGTGGTTGCAAAGAGTTCAGCTAGAACTTAACATGAGGATCAAAATATATTTGAGAGACACAGGTCGACATCTTTTATCGATCCAACAAAAAGCTTACACAACACACGAAGAGCTTTCGCCCCTGCTCTGCAGCATGTCATCGCCCTTGGCCAACGACAGGATTACGTCGTCGTTATATGGCCATTCAATTGGTGGTAGATGGCGCGCATCTAACGCATGCGCTTTGCCATTGACATAAGAATAATAATATCAAATTAGACAAGCAAAAAAAAATATATATATAAAAAAAAAATAAATAAAAAAAAAATATGAAATATCGCGCAATGCATTTTATATAACACAAAATATGGTAACACCGGTTGACATATTTCATTTGCCAAATTATTATCACTTCGATGTATGGAATATATAATAGAACAGTTATAAATGTATGTATATAGAGAATATACTCACTGGCATTCATTCATAATCTCCTCCTGGCTGCGAACTTGAACTGGTGCTAACTCTTCAACATTTTCCTCATAATTGCCAAAACATTTAGTGATTTTCTCATCGAATGTGTTAACCAAATCTTCTAGACTGCCGCCAAATGTCTCTGTAAAATTGTCGACATTATCAGCAGGGCCACGCTTATCTAGGCCATCGGAGCCTAAGCCCGCCGCCAGTCCCAATTCAATTAGATTCTGCGATGATTGTGTGTTGCAATTGGGGCTTATGTTGCCGGACGTAACTGGAGAGCATGCACCAGGTCCATTTTTACTAATGTGCGCATCGCGTACCGCATCCTCGAGTAAACGTAGCTTATCTTGTTGTTGTTGCTTGGCATTACCGCCGCCATCCTTTAGATTTCGATTGACATTCAAGTTTAAATTTAATGAATCGTTGAGTACATTTTGATTGGAAATGAAGTCACAGCCTCCCCACTCGTCAGTCTCTTCGAATTTCGCTAATGGAGCCTCAAATTTAAGCTCGGCCATTTTGGTGCCGAGGTCACGCATGGCACGCAGGACACACACGGGGAGCTGGCAATGGAGTTTTGCGAGCTGTTGCAGTTTTTTATTGAAGCACTGCTGCGATTTGTCTTTTTCTTTCTCACTCTCTCTGTCTTTCTTCCTGTTTTTACTATCTGTGTCTCTTCCTCTCAATCACCGTCTCACTCTATGTATGAAAAATTTGCAACCCCTAATTTACACCGTCGCACTTGTCACCCACCGCCTTCTTTGATTGTATATTTTTGTTGTATTTGTATTTCGTTCTAATTTGTTGTTATATATGTATGTATTTATATATTAAAGATTTTTTTCTCTCCCACAATCACAATGAAAAAAAAATATATGTTGCCAGTTGATGCACTGTTTGCTGTCGTCGCATTTATATATATCGTGCGATACCGACTGTTTTATTATTATTATTTCTTCTCTAATGCGATTTAATAACGAACGTTGTTGGACGCGCAAGAGAAGGCAAATAAAATAAACAGATCACAGAGTACGAAACGCGCAGCGCCACGAAAACTTCGAGACCAACACGACAACTTCGGACCAAAACACAACGAAAGTGTTTGCTACTCTGCAGAGGCAGTGTGACCGTACTCTACGACCACCAAAATGTTTAATGCGCAATCTTTATTAATCTGTCCAATTAAGAAATTCCAGTTGGATTTTATCACCGTAATAAATCGCTTAAATTTTTATTTTTAGTTTAAAAATTAATGATTACAACTTCATTTGCATTATAATGCTATGAGATGTATATATTTTGATTAAGTCGAAATGAAAATGAGCGATATTTGACACGACTGATACTGTTTTCTAAGCCGCTGATAAATATCGATAAATGATATTTGATATGAAATTTATAAATTCCTCTTGTCTTATGATGAAATAGTAATAATATTGTATTATATAATATTAATAAAATATTAAATAAGTATTAGGTAGTCTCATCGGCAAATTTAGTTTCTTAACTGTGCAATGAGTGAAAAGATGTTTCGTACTAAGTACGAGTGAAACAAAAGAACGTTTTTATTAACCCTTAGATGGTCCATAGGGCTTAAAGTTGCCTATTATAATAAAGACATGAAAGTGTTTCTTACAAATTGATTTTTAATAATTTGATGATTAAAGATGTCTTCATTCTATACATACTCTTAAAAATAAAATTCTTAAAAAAACATGGAGTGTTTCACAATTAGAATTGTTTAAACTAATTATTTTTAATTAATTGTTTTAATTTGTTTCTGATTGTTATATATTTTTTTAATCCATTCTTAAATTGCACTGTTCACTGTTCAATTTGTTCATCTTGCGATCGCATGTCGTAAAAAAAATTATTTACAATGTCTTTGTTAAGACGACTTGTTAAAAAAGAACTAATTCCATATTTTTTCAACAAATAGTCATACAACCTATCAAGAGATGCAGTATTAATTCAAATGCATTTTTATTTCAAATTTCAAATGCAGTTAAACTCTTGTGCTTCGCCAACAGACAATGTGCGCATAAGCTCCAACATTTTAGTCAAAATGCCTCGCTGAATTTCAAATTGATCGCCATACGGCAGCAGCCCTTCGACATTTTTTCTCGATAATTTGGAATTGAAAACGTCGAACTAATCATTTAGCAATTGAAAAAGATCTGCGGTTTCGCATGCATTCTCTACGTCAGACCCCAACGTTTGATATCGTCTAATAGCATTGATTGTTGTGTTAGAGAAGAGTTGCGTTGCCAATTTAACTTCTTGTTTATCAAGCGAGTCAATGTTGCTATGATTTTTTGTAATCTTCAATGGTATCCAATCATCTGATTTACTACAGTGGATAACAGTCTGCTGAACTGTAGATTTAGTCAATATGATTCCGTTGATTACTAAGCCGGACTCAATATAGTGGTTACGGACCAACATTATGAGATTTGGGATATCCGAAAACATGAATATTTTAATTTTTTCATTCGCTGGATGGGTAAACCATGTCTTTGCTATATCAACCAATTATATTATCATATTTTTTGTATTATTTAGTTTGTATAAGAAACTTACTCTCTGTTATGGCAAGCTCGATCCATATTCTTTGGTTTGCTGCGCCCAAATCAGAAACAATAGCTACAACGGGATAACCCCTTATGTATAGTTTGTTTATTATTGCATACAGAGTATCCGTGTCCATTTGAGTATTGAAATCAAAAAATACTGGTTGCTTCCAAGACTTTTTTAAGCCACGAACAATGGCCAATTGGACACAGTTGCCAGTCTCAGATACAGTATTAGCTGTGGTGTTGTTTTTGGCAACAGCAGCAATCTTCATTTCATCAAAGGACAAAACGCACAGCTTATCCTCTTCTGTCATTTCTTCGTCCTCCATTAAATCATGATGTTGTACATCAAGCATACCTTCATTAACTCTCATATCTGCTAACCATCTATATAATTTTGCCCGACTTGGCAATGGATATCCTTTTTTATATAAATACTTGTATGTACTAGGTCCTCCAGCATGAAGACAAATAGCAGCAGACATGTCTGTTGTCTTAAAAGTTGTTCTCTTTCCTCCGCTCTTTAATATATTTATTTGAGTCTCTGTGAAAATGTGACCAAGAGACTGTTTCAACTCTTGATTTTCTTCAACTTGTTGGCGTAAAGACTTTATATCCTTCTCCATAAGGCGCACCTGGTTTTTCAAGGCCTGGATTTCCGTAAACATAGCATAACTTATCACTTTTTCACTTAGAAATAATTACAATTACTTTGTATGTAATTAACTCTTTTATTTTAATAACATGTTTAGCTTACTCGGTTTGTGTGCCGCAATCGTCATAGCCCAATTTCGATTTTTTTGGTTCTGAAATTGTATCTCTATGGGGAACAGCATTATCAATCAGACGCTTTCTTTTTAAAACCTCGCCTTTTCTTGGTGTCTCCTTCCATTGGGAAGCATCAAAATGTGTATCGCATATTTTTGCCTTCTCATTAAGTGTACAGTTAAGAATTTTCTCCCACAATGACCTCCTTTCTAAACATTTTGGTACACTCCTAACTTTTTACTTTCCACATTTTTGCGGCAAAAATGAAAAAAGCCATTTATGTGGGTGCACAAGGGTTAAATTGTCCAAAACAAACACTAGTTGGGGCACACATCCTTTCATGTGAACAAGTAAGCTCATACTGAACGTTACAGACTAAAACTCGAACGATCCAGCTGCCGACGAGAGCACCTTGTACTGATTTCATCATTGTCGGAACGACCTGCAGTATTATATTAGTATAGACTTGTAAATTTCATTAGTTTACTATATATTTGAGTCTATTTTAATCTTTAGCAACACTTTTTCTATAAATACATTTAATTAATTATTAGTAAAATGAGAAAATACTGCAAACAAATAT
>JBAMBR010000070.1:0-26598 GCA_037044475.1 Zaprionus obscuricornis | reverse complement strand
GATTTTTTGTAATCTTCAATGGTATCGAATCATCTGATTTACTACAGTAGTTAATAGTCTGCTCAACTGTAGATTTAGTCAATATGTTTCCGTTGATTACTAAGCCGGACTCAATATAGTGGTTACGGACCAACATTATGAGATTTGGGGTATCCGAAAACATGAATATTTTCATTTTTTCATTCGCTGGATGGGTAAACCATGTCTTTGCTATATCAACCAATTATATTATCATATTTTTTGTATTATTTAGTTTGTATAAGAAACTTACTCTCTGTTATGGCAAGCTCGATCCATATTCTTTGGTTTGCTGCGCCCAAATCAGAAACAATAGCTACAACGGGATAACCCCTTATGTATAGTTTGTTTATTATTGCATACAGAGTATCCGTGTCCATTTGAGTATTGAAATCAAAAAATACTGGTTGCTTCCAAGACTTTTTTAAGCCACGAACAATGGCCAATTGGACACAGTTGCCAGTCTCAGATACAGTATTAGCTGTGGTGTTGTTTTTGGCAACAGCAGCAATCTTCATTTCATCAAAGGACAAAACGCACAGCTTATCCTCTTCTGTCATTTCTTCGTCCTCCATTAAATCATGATGTTGTACATCAAGCATACCTTCATTAACTCTCATATCTGCTAACCATCTATATAATTTTGCGCGACTTGGCAATGGATATCCTTTTTTATATAAATACTTGTATGTACTAGGTCCTCCAGCATGAAGACAAATAGCAGCAGACATGTCTGTTGTCTTAAAAGTTGTTCTCTTTCCTCCGCTCTTTAATATATTTATTTGAGTCTCTGTGAAAATGTGACCAAGAGACTGTTTCAACTCTTGATTTTCTTCAACTTGTTGGCGTAAAGACTTTATATCCTTCTCCATAAGGCGCACCTGGTTTTTCAAGGCCTGGATTTCCGTAAACATAGCATAACTTATCACTTTTTCACTTAGAAATAATTACAATTACTTTGTATGTAATTAACTCTTTTATTTTAATAACATGTTTAGCTTACTCGGTTTGTGTGCCGCAATCGTCATAGCTCAATTTCGATTTTTTTGGTTCTGAAATTGTATCTCTATGGGGAACAGCATTATCAATCAGACGCTTTCTTTTTAAAACCTCGCCTTTTCATGGTGTCTCCTTCCATTGGGAAGCATCAAAATGTGTATCGCATATTTTTGCCTTCTCATTAAGTGTACAGTTAAGAATTTGCTCCCACAATGACCTCCTTTCTAAACATTTTGATACACTCCTAACTTTTTACTTTCCACATTTTTGCGGCAAAAATGAAAAAAGCCATTTATGTGGGTGCACAAGGGTTAAATTGTCCAAAACAAACACTAGTTGGGGCACACATCCTTTCATGTGAACAAGTAAGCTCATACTGAACGTTACAGACTAAAACTCGAACGATCCAGCTGCCGACGAGAGCACCTTGTACTGATTTCATCATTGTCGGAACGACCTGCAGTATTATATTAGTATAGACTTGTAAATTTCATTAGTTTACTATATATTTGAGTCTATTTTAATCTTTAGCAACACTTTTTCTATAAATACATTTAATTAATTATTAGTAAAATGAGAAAATACTGCAAACAAATATATGACATGCAGGTCCATACAAAAATCAGTATTACACAGCAAGTCAATTAATTATAATTTTTAGTTATCTGTGTGGTCACACTGCTGCTCAGTTTAAATTCAAATTTGAATGTTCCCTACTATCACTTTTATTTCAATGCAATAGGAAATAAAAAAAACACAAAATTTCTTCATATTCAGTTTTATTACAATATAAATTAATATTTATATTAATAATACATTATTAGAGTCCAGATCCTAAAAAATTTCTTTTATACTGCGTAATATCGAAGCACTCTGCCCAGCGGCATTATTAATAAGATTTATAATTGTTTTGTCATTAAATTTCTGTTTTTAACATATTTATTCATTTTTTTCATTTTGTTTATTAGTGATTTGGGTCAAAAAATAGGGTTATACATATATATATATATATATATCGTTTCATATATATAGTTTTATGTATGTAGCAAGTAGGACCAATTAGTCCTGCATAGTTTTATCATTTAGTGCTCTCAAAAACTGCGATCGATGATAAATAACATAATTTGTTTCATTTTTTTTTTGTTTTAACATTCTTTTGGATGTGTTAAGTAAATATGTATGTAAGAAGCTTATATACACACAGACATACGTTAATACATATTTATGTGTATATATATATGTATATATATATATGGGTCATAAGGCTATATAAGCTACAACATAATTTTCTCCTGTATTATGTGATCAACATTTTTTCATTTCTTATAAGCAGAGTTTTTCACTTTTCATTTGCAGTAAGTGTACATATTTCCTTGTATTTTAGTGTATTTGTATTTGTATGTGTGTGTGTGTGTTAGTGTTTATGTTTACGTGTGTGTGTGTGTATGTGTAATAGTAAAAAATAAAATAAATATTAGTGTGTAAATTATATGCTAAACGAAATGCATTAACATGTCTTCCAATCGCAACTGCATTTAAAATTCATTTTTTCTTTGTGTCAAAAACTTCTTAAATATGTTAAACAAAAATTGAATAAAATTAACAAAAAAAAAATATATATTTATATATATATATATATGTATATATATAGTATAATAGAGGCAAATTAAGTTCGATATAAAAAAAAATTGCGATACTTAATTTAATCAGCCCTTGTTAAATATTTAATATTGTTATTCATGTAAAATATTATTTTTTATTTTAATTGTTTTTCTTTACATTTTTTTTTTTTTTTCTTTTCTTCTTTGTTATATCCTTGGAAGTGTAATTTTATTTTGGCATATACTATATTTTTGATCATTTTCAGTTCAAACATTGGATCAAAATTTTTGTAGATGCAATACTTTTCGTTTATGCTCTCGCAAGGATATGAAATCTTCGGCATGCCGTAGATTATTACATTACGTTTTTATTTTATTTTTTTTTTTTTGTAATATTTTTTGTTTTTATTAATTTTATTATTATTAATAATAAATGGGTAAAATATAATTTACCAATGCATAGACTGGTTTTGGTGCGTGTAATAAATTAATACAAATTAAATACAGTTTTGGCGGCCTTCTCAATAAAATACATATTGTAATAATATTAAATAGTTGTGAATTTTAATCAGTGTAATCAAACGCACACACAGAATGAGAAAGATAATCACACAGAGAGAGAGAGAGAGAGAGAGAGACGGGGAAAATTCTCTCTTTGCTCTGTGCGTTAACAGCTGGCGGCATTATGGGGGGAGGGCAGCACACAGCTGATGATGATGATGATGATGACGACGACGATGATGATGATGACGACGATAGACCACAATCATCATAAACAAGAATATGGGGAATCTCAAAAAAAAAATTGTTAAATATTATATTAGTTTTTTCATATATGTATGTGTGTGTGAATGCGCATTTCACTGGCTGCGCGAGTCTGTGTGTGTGTATGTGTGTGTGTGTAACTGTGATATGCCTGTGAGTATGTTGTTTTATGCTTTAACTCTTTCGTATAATAATTTTATGACAAGAAAAAAAAAAAAAAACTAGAGCAAGCTAGACAGCGAAACAGAGAGAAAGAGAAAGAGCTGTACGAGTGAAATGAAAAATAACAACACATTGGCGGCAAATGTCTCCCAGACCCTTTTCTTCATCTCACATATTCACATTGTTAGTCGAATTGTGAATTGTCTTTTTAAAAAAAAAATAAAAATAAAAATAAAAATAAATAAATAATAACAATAATAATAATGATGTGAAAAAATTCGTTATTAATTTAAGCACACTTATGAAATTTTATTTCAATGCAGCTTGAAAAATGACCCAAAAAAAATTGTATGTAAAAAGTATTGTGATTTTTTTTTGTTTTTTATGTTTTTTGTGTTTTTTTTTTTTTTTTGTGTTGTGTTGCGTTGCGTTGTTTTTTTTTTGTTCTTGTTTTTTGTTTTGTTTGTTTTTGTTTTTGAAAACACATTTTGTTCGTGTTTGTTCTTGTTTGATGCTCAAAGGATGTTAACCGTGACAAAAACAATAGGCGCATCAATGGGATGAAATTATGTCATTCAAATTACAATAGATACATTCGAACCCAAAGTGCAATCAATGTAATGTCAGGCCTTGTATAATGGTTTTCTATGATGTATGTGTGGATATGTATGTGTGTGTGTGTGTGTGTGTTTGCATGTGTTTGTGAGCTCGTGTACCTTTCCTTTTTTGTTGCTTTCAATTTTTTTTATATATTATTATTATTTTGTTTTTCGACCACATACTTGTTATATATGTTATATATTATATGTCAGCTATAAGACGAGAAATTTTTTTTGTTTTTGTTTTGTTTTCTTGTTGCAATTTTGGTAAAAGTTTTTTTTTTCTTGTTTTTGTTTTGCTTTGTTTTGGTTTTTAATTTTTTTTTTTTTCCTACTAGAGGCTTTTGCGAAATAACATACGAAAGTGAAGTGTTAAAAGTGGAAATGGAAATTTTTTACGATAAAGTGTTTGTGCACAAAAATATTGAAACATAGCTGACATATATATTTTCTAATGCATGCTTGACGCTGCTGCTACTGTGTTTTGTTTTTGTTTATGTTTGTTTTTGTTTGTGTTTGTTTGTGTTTGTTTCTTGTAATTTTTTATGTTTTGTTTTGTTTTGTTTTTGCTCTTGTTGTTGCTTTTTGCTATTTTGAATTGATGTTGCCATTTTTTGCTGCTCAACTTTATACCAATATAGTTGTTATTGTTATTGTTATGGTTGATTTTTATAGTTGATTAGCTGCTGCTGCTTTTTCTTTTCTTTTTTATTTTTTTGCTGGGGTGATTGAATAGTTGGTTGGTTGATTCAGTGGTTGAGGAGTTATTTGACTGGTTCAGTGGTGAGTGGTTCGAGTCGGTGATAGGTTGATAGTTTTGCTGCTGCTGCTGCTTCTGCTGCTGCGGCTGCTGCTGCGGCTGCTGCTATTATTATTAATATTATATCATAATCATTATAATTGTATTAGTAGTTGTCTTTTTTTTCTTTCTTGCTTTCTATTGGTTTTTTTCTTTTTAAAAAGTACATCAGTTGCTGTTGTTGATGCTGATGCTGCTGTTGTTGTTGTTGCTATTGCTAAAATCCTACAACAGCCTTAAATAAAATTATAAGAAAATAATAAACGTTTAACGTTTATTATTTGTTGGCTTAAAATTGCATGATAGCATCTCTTCTTTAGCAAGTTTAGCACGATATTCAGTCATCATATCACGACATTGTATAGCAATATCAAGCAATGTGGAAAACATAGTTTCACCTCTCTTGCAATATTCATCTTGATCATAATCGACATAATTTGTTAAATTATATAAAGCCTTCGATTCATTTAGGAAATTCTCAAGAGTTGAATTAACACTTCGATGATATTCGACGACCATTTCTTCAGTTTGTTGTAAATCATCAATAGCTTGATGCTGCACAATTAATTCTTCCGACATATTGTGTTCCTGCAAATAGAATAATGATAAAAAAAAAATTGATTAATTATATATATATATATATATAAATCTAAATTTACTAATAATAAATATAAATAAATAAATAATTTATTATATAATCTGAACTGAACCTTCTTAACTGTTTTTTTGCTATTCTTGCTGCTAGTTTTAACAACACTATTCTTACTGCTGCCCGGCTTTGCTGCACTGCTGCGCCCTTTATTAACCTGCTGCGACTGCTGCTGCTGCTGTTGCTGCTGCTGCTGCTGCTGTTGCGGCTGCTTCTTGCCAAGCTTTTGATTATAAACTTTAGCAATATGCTTATTGGGTTTTAATATATTACGCATATAATTATCATTATCTTGTTGTTGCTTTTTATCAATATTGCACAACAATTTATATTTTTTCTCTTCTTCTCGTTGACTACGATTTTTCTTTTGTTGCTGTTGCTTCTGCTTTTGCTGCACAGCCGCCGATAAATGCCAATTTTGTGGCCAAAGTGAACGTTTTGCCGCATAATATGAATCTTCACGTGTTGTTGCATATTTATAACGATCGCTTGCTGTACGCAAACGTTGAAAATCACGTTCCGACATTGAAGGCTGACATGGTATATAGAAGCGTTGTATTGTATCAATACATTTAGCTGGTTTTATCATTACCGGTACTGGGCCACTAGGTAAACTTTTTTCTAACTTTCCTTTAATTTCATCAGCATCGTTTTTTTGCATTTTCATTAACTTCTTTTTCTTATCAGATTGTTGTTGTTGTTGTTGTTGCCTAGTGGAATATACTTCATACGTACGATTAATATTCAATTTTGGAAAATCCTCAACATCATCATTAACATTATTATCAACAACATCATTATCTTTATTTTTATTGATTTTGTTTCTTGATGGCGGCGCCACAAGCGATGCACATGTATAGCGTGTGGCAAATGCACCATTTTTATAACGTTTATTTTTAAGACTTCCAGCAGCAGCAGCAGCAGAACTTTGTAGACTACTTAACGCTGACGACGAGTTTTGAGAAACTTCATTATTATTCTTATTGTTATTAGCACCACGATCATCAACGTTATGTTTAATATTTTTTTTATCCGTCATCATAGATTTTGCTTTAAGTTGTCTTTCACCGCGATGCATTATTATATTTGTTTATAACAACAACAAGAACAATTTTTATAAATGTTACACATGCAATTTTTAATTGAATTTTTTGTTTTGTTTTTTGAAAAGCACAAACACAAAATCAGAAAAAAAAAAAATAAAACAGAAAAATCGCGCGTATATTTTTTTTTGTTTTTTTTTTTTTGTTTTTTTGTTTTTATTACAACGTATAGAGAATTGAATGCCTGAACTTTAAATGAAAGTACGGCAGCAGCATACTCAAAAATTCCTATTTTATATATAAATTCATTGACATATTTCATTGACATGTATTGAAGTTTTACTATATAGTATGCATAGAAAAAAATAAAGTAAGCTTAGAAACAAATGTCAATGTAATAATACTCAAATTTTATTGACAGTCTAGACAAATACTATATATATATATTATAGATTGAATCTAGCGATAACTCAGAACTGACAGATAGTATAACAAAAGGCAACTTGACTATCACTTCTATGATTTTGCAAGATGCAAAATAAATAATTACAAAAAAAAATAAATAAAATAAAAATTAAAAAAAAATAAAAGAATATTTAAAAAATTAAATAAAAAGTAAAAAAAAACAAAAAAAAATTACTAAATATAGAAGTTTTTCTGTCTA
Organism: Zaprionus obscuricornis; assembly: GCA_037044475.1. Classification (NCBI taxonomy): domain Eukaryota; kingdom Metazoa; phylum Arthropoda; class Insecta; order Diptera; family Drosophilidae; genus Zaprionus; species Zaprionus obscuricornis. The sequence goes on along the minus strand of JBAMBR010000070.1, from coordinate 19,299 downwards.
TATTCTTTATATTAATTTTCTTGTTGAGGCCAATCGATAAAATCGTTTATCCGTTCGTCGTCTGTATAAACATTCTGATCTCAGTGACTATAGCTTATAGTTTATACAGATAGACAGCTAAATAATGTCTGCACTTCTGCTAAATATATATATATATATATATATAATGTAACACTCATAAATGATCAATATGCACAGACTGTGAACGTTTGCTTTCAGAGCTCAATGAGCATGAAAGAAAGTTATGTAATTTTCAATTTTCCAATGATGCAATTCTCAATCTTACATAATATTATTGCTCATCAATTTTTAATAGAGATTAGCTAGGATAATGATTACTATTGTAGAGCTATGCTATATAGTGTGAACCAATGTGGCATCCCTATCCCTTATATTCTATATTGCTAGTATAGAAACTGATTATTTATATATATTTATATATATATATATATATATCATAGATAAAGAGATAAAATGAAACTTACGCTCAGCGAATTAAGCATTGCTATATCCATATTGGCCGCATTGCCGTTTTTGCTATTATTATTATTATTGTTATGGCCGCCGCGCTGCAGTGATTGATGTAGATGATGTACCGATGGATGTGACATGCCAACAACTCCACCTTGTTCATTTAATTGTTGATGATGATGATGATGATCCTCCTCCTCTTCTTCCTCCTCGGATGTATTACTACTTGGCTCACCATCACCATGTCCAATTTCAGCAATATCCTTAACAACAAGCTCCTTAACACGATCAGCATAACGTAAAGTATTTAATGTATGCTCACAACTGCTTAAACCTGGCGATATCATTGCGATCATGCATGTCTTACTCTTTTCACCAATGAATGAATCGCGCAACACTTGCGTCAGCTTGGAAACACGGAATGGCAAATGTGCAGATTGTTTGCCCATCGATTGTTTACCAAGCGCTCGAATGCATTCCTTAAGTGCTAATAGCGATTTATTAATTTCGGCACCTTCCATGCGTGTCTGTCGATCAGCCGATGAGGTGTCCACACCACGTTCATTGCCAGCCAAATCGATGAATGAGAATTTACCATGGATTTTGCTGCTACCCATGGGACGTAATACAATTTGGAATACAGCATGTGAACGTGATGAATTTGAATTAGCTGATGTTTGACCCGATGTTCGCGCCGCATTGCCATGCTGAATGAGCTTTAATACTTCATCGACACTGTCAACAACTTTTTCAGTTAATCCAACAACTTGTACCTGTTGTTTACCATCTTCCAGAACGCGTAGTTTTTGTTTATCAGCTAACAAATCAAATACCTATAAAAAATAATATTATATAATCCATTACAGATAAATATAAGATACATTAATACATTACCTTGCCACTGTAAATTTCAAAGAAACTAGCCGAAACAACAAGATTGAGGGAACGATAACGTGGCCCATTGAGCGTTGCAAATACATCATTGGCGGCCATCGCATAGATGCCATTCTTGCAGTCCTGCACTTTACCATTAAATTCACCGCCCATGGTATGTGTCTTACCAGATCCAGTCTGGCCATATGCAAAGCATGTTGCCATGCCACCTTCAAAAATAGTTTTTACCAATGGCTTTGCTGTGTATCTGCAAGCAGCATTCACAAAGAAAAAGAAAAATAAAATAAATATGAGTATAAATAGTAATTAATAAAAAAAAAGCTTATCTTAATTTATAATTATTTCATTTCATTTGCTTTCTATTTTTTATTATATATACAAACACAATATTTCCTAGATAAACATTTTTTCTCTATTTTATCATTATTAAAAATCTTATATAAAAAATATTTAAATCCTTTAAATAATCGTCATATTTAATGGCAAGTGAAATTTTCACATCTACCAAGAGTAAAATCTCAATTATTCTGAATTCTTTTTGTTCCGTTATCTGTAAACGTTTTTAATAGACACTTTTAACTATCGGAATAACTGTGTAAAAGTATAGACAAAACTCATAATCATAGGCCACAAGTTTACTACTGCTATAAGCCATTATTATACCTCAAAAATGTTTATGCCGAAAATGTTATACCCTACCCTTTTGCAGTCTTTGATTAATTTACGATGGATGGTTCATATTGCAGCTACATATATAAATTAGACTAAATTTCAGCTAGAATAGCGCAAGTTTTTCATACAAAAATTCAATTTTCGACTGATTACACCTATGACTGCTATACGATATGGTCGTTGGGGATCTAGCTGCTTTCAACTTCTTATGGTTATAAAGAGCTATATATAACAATTTTTATTAAAATTATAAAATAAGTATACCCTCTGGCAAGTGTATATTCGCTATATATACAAATCAAAAAAAATTAACTATGAAATATTTAATAATTATTTTTACAACTATCTGTAGATCATAAGATTTCTTGCAGTTATTTAACGGTACCGGGTATATTGTTGCATCACAACACTAAGCCATTTGTTAGCATTTATGATTAGTAAATCTAATTTAGTCATAAATTAATAATTGCTAGCAATAACAATATTGATCGTAACGTAATGCTTTCATTGTGTGGTTTTTGCGGGCTACTAATAATAATAATAATACTACGACAAGACTACAAAAAGAGAGTGTGAGACAGAGAGAGAGAGAGAGAGAGAGAAAGAGAGTAATTATTTGCTTATCACAATGTGAATGTGAATTTGGTTTGTTTTACCGTTTGCTCAAGTGCTTAAGTACGTTGCGCAGCTATTGATTGACTCATGCTAAATGTTAAAGTCGGAAGGAAGAAGACTCGACTCTGATCAAGTTATATATACCAGAGTTATATATATCAGAGTAAAGGAAGGGAAAGTGCGGCGCATAAGCTAACGAAATATAAACTGATCGCAAATAAAAAACAAATTCCCAAGTATGACAAATGCTGAGGATGACGTCGACACTAACGACGGTTACTTTTTAAAAAACAAAACATGTGAGCAACAAAAAAAAAAAAAAAATTAATTTTTTTTTCTTTTAAACAGAGAGAGAGAGAGAGAGTAAGAGTTCGATGAGAAATCAAAGCTTTGAACGCGCTGCTCTTGGCGAAGTTCATTGAGGCGAAATATAAAATGAAACGAAACGAGATGATAACGCAAAAACAAATGAAAGAAGCAGAAGCAGAAGCAGACAAACGAAGAAACAAACAGACAAACATATGGGACCGAAGAGTAAGTAGTTGTTGTTGTTGTTGTTGTTGTATGACTAAACCAGCAGCAGCAAAGACCACACTTGGCTATTTCAAGAGCAAAGCGAACGCTTTGAGAGTTCACGCGCCTCTCTATGCATGACTGTATGTGTGTGTGTGTGTGTATATATATATATATATATATATGTTAGTTATTTGTGAGTCAGTTTTGCTGTTACTGTATGTTGTTGCTGTTATTAAGCGCAACTTGTGCTGCACACTTTGTTTATTAGTCGCCAACGCAACAACACAATAACAACAATATGTTAGAAGAGTAACATATTATAATGCACAGCTGTTTCAACTTTACTTTTTAATATGTATGAAAGGGATAGCGAGGTCTTAAGGATGTTATTATTGATGGGACATTAATATGTGAATAATATTTATATATATATATAGATGAAAATATATTTATAATTAGATTTTTACTCACTTATATACCATAGCATTGTCACACGTATCATTGAATGCATAATCGAAGCGAAATTTATGATTTTCTAGGAATTTGGTTAGATCAACTTTATTACGAGGCTCATGTACTAATAGCGTATCCTTGCGTGGCACGGATATAACATCAATTTCTTTACGAATTAACTCTTTGCGACTCAATGGACGTTTACGTACACAAACTGTTATTTGATGATCATCAACAGCTTGGCCATCGATTAATGGAAAGAATTCAAGCATATTTTGATATTCACGTATCATTTGTGCTGTCTCCCAATTTGGATTACCAGGATCTTGATTCATTAATGCAACCTTCTCCTCTTTCATTTCCGCTTGTCTTGCACGACGCTTCTCACGATTCTCCTTTAAACGTTCGACCTCCTTGAGTGCATGCGAACGTCGTGCTCCGGATGTTGCTGCATTTGATGTTGTATTATTTGAATTATTTGTAATTGGCATTGGGGCAGCTGTTGTTGAATTACCACTGCTGCCGCTGACACCGCCGCCGCCGCCGCCACGATCATTATTTATATTATTACTGGCGGAGGCGATGCGCGTTTGTACAGTTGAATTCGATTGCATGTAACGTGGCCGTAACATTCCAGTACCAGATCCGCCAGATGTTGTATTGGCTGATGTTATATTACCATAACTATTACTGGTGCCCAATTGTGTTGGACCCGAATTTGCTTCATTGATTTTGATTAACTGATTCGAGTTCATGGTCATACGTGCCGTTAAACTGCCCATACCAGTGCCACCGATGCTGCTACTACTGCTACCGCCACCGACATTAACACCGCCACCAACACCAATACCGCCGCCCCCTTGTCCAATAGCCGATTGTGTTGGATTGCGCGTTAAATTATTCGATGTTTTTTGTTCTGGTGCAGCCTGTAGTTGATCGACAACATAGGATTGCGTTAATTCTGGATTTAATGAGAGTATTGCATCCAATTCAACTTCTTTGCCTTTAGTTTCACCACGTTCATACCATTCGACAGTGATGCATTGTCCTGATGGATTCAATTTGGATACAACAGCTCCATGAATGCGTCCATCGGTGCGTTTGATCTTAACACTTTTTCCTATGTTAATCATTTCCATGGTTATGCTTGAACTCTTGTTTTATTTTTATTTTTTATATTATTTTTTTTTCTGCTTGGTTTTTTATTTTCACTTCTTTCGCGGAATTGTTCGCTCTCGCTCTCAAACCCTCAGAGTAATTGGTTTTATTTTGCTGAAGATGTAGTATATTGAGTTTATTCCTTATTTTATTTTTTTTTTGTGGTTGTTTTTATTGTTTTTATATTGTATGTGTTCCACCACCTCACGGTTTGTGTATTGGTATTTCCGCCTCTGACAACCGTCCAACTATACTTGGTTACATGTGCCAAAAATCTGTTTTAAGTATAAAATAATAAATGTACGAAGAATTATAATAATGATTTGAACATTCTTATTGAATTTATAGTTATACACATCTGTCTCTATGTGTGTGTGCGTGTGTGTGCTTCTGACTGTTACTATACTTTGACATATAAAGCAATGATTTAATTTCAAGTAAATTTTTTTTTGTGTCGTTTCGATAGTTGCAGTCACTTTTGCCGCTTATTCGGCATTCTTTACTTTTTAACAGTGTTGCCAATTCCGCTTATTTTTATTTTTCTTATTACATCTGGATAAATTTTTGAACAATATAATTATTGAGAACCGGGAATTCTGAGTATTATTATTATTATTTTGAACAATGTTCTGATGCGATATTTCACTACACATTTGCGCCGAGACTTTAAATTTAGTATTTCAATGAACCGAAGATAGACGATACTAATATTACTAAACTATTATTATATATATATTATATTATAAAGATCATCTTTACACTTTTCTTTCCGTTGAAAATTCATTTAAAATAAAAATTTGGCAATTTGACAACTCTGCAGAGAAAAATTAACTCATGTTGGTATCCAACAACAACAACAATAACAATGTTAAGCAGCAAAAAAGAAAAAAAAAACCTTTAACAACAAAATAAAGCGAGGGAACAACAGAAATACTGGAAAAAATGGCTGCGCTCACTGAGTAACGGCTGCTGCTACTGCTGCTGTCGCTGTTGTTGTTGCTGCTGTTAAGGAATGGCGACGACTGCTCTGGCTTTGGCTTCTTCTATGTCGAGGTCGCAAATACACACGGCGAACGGCAAACGGCATTCGGCGTCTCTCAATGCTTATATGCGTGTATATGTGTTTGTTTGTTTGTTTGCGTCTGTATGTGTGCAATTCACACAAAAATTCAAATGTTCAATTGTCACTTTTACTTGCCGTCTTTGCTATCGATAACACACTGATTCAACATAAATAAATACAATTTTCTAATTGTACAAATTTGCTTCTTTTTTCATTTTCAAATACCGTAAAAATTAAAAACAAAAAATAAATAAAATAAAACGCTGCCAGCAGCTACGACGCACCGCAAGGCATTGGCCAATTCTGATTTTGTGCGCCGTTTTTTTTTTTTTTGTTATTTTTTGCATGCATCGCTCAGGCGTTGTGCAACACTGTTTCACATATGCGGCACATAGAGTCTTCAACACACACGCGCGCACATATACATATGTATAAGCACATATATGGTGGTACCATGCATATGCATGCATGTGCAATGTAAGTATGTATGTATGTTGTATGTGCATATGCATATAAGGCGTTTGTTTAGTGCCAAAATAAAACAACTAAAAGAAAAAGACTAGCTAATCAATGCCAACGAGATTTCCGTTGTTAATTACACGGACAACCACATACACATACACATACACACACATATATAGATGTAGAAATATGTTCGTTAAGCTCTTATATAGGCCACAGCAGCAGCTTTACGTCATGCAATGGCTGACAAGACTGCGGCTTCCACATAGAAACACTTACGCATACGCATGCCACATATATTCAATATGTACATGTGTATGTACAGCAAAGACAGAGCTTTAAAATACAATACGGCAAACAACGCGGAAGAAAATCTAATTGCTATTTTTTTTTTATTACAATTGCTTCTTGTATTTTGTCAATGTGTTTGCGCTGCTGCGCTTCGCTTCTGCCATTGCAGTCAAACAAACAATACGCAAATTGTAGGCTCACCTCGACACTCGTTTAATTTCTACACCCACGTTTGTTGTTGTTTGCTCTGCAACTATTTAATAGCACGATCCATAAAGTTATCAAAAGGTTTCTTTTATATTTTTGGAATTAATCACAACTAGATATCACAAGAGTGTGTTCGAAATAAAAATTTACAAAGCGACCGAACAGATGTCGAAGCAGAGTTTTATTTCACAGTTTGCTTCGCCATTGTTTTTTTTTTTGGCCAGCAAGAAATGCGTCACGTTTTGCAACACTTGCTGGCGGCTGTTAATAATCCGTTAGAATTTTTTCTTATTTAAAAATATGTTTTTGTTTTTGAATAAATCTTTAAATTATTTACACACCTACATTCTATTCATATATTATAAACATTATTCATAATAATTGCAATTATTTAATAGTAATTTTCATAATTAATATGAACGCAACTTATAAAAATAAAAACAGCTGCTTGCCAATGTGTGGTATGTTTTGGTATTTTTTTTGTTTATTGCAAGTGCATTTACAAATGAAAACAAATGAAATGAAATATCGATACACCGATATCAGAAATACGATAACCCTGTGTACGAGTTTTGTTTGTGGTGGTTGCAATACATTTGTTTGTGCGTAGAAAGCGTAAATTATTGCAACGAAAAACGAAAAACGTACAAAATAACAAAACTAGAAATATTTATAACTTTGATACCTACCTACAAATTGGTGAATGCAACCTGCAGTACAACGATTGTCATTTGTATCCAAATCCAATCAATCTTATAATAGAATAACAGCAGAATGGACATCATGGACATCCAAGCTGTCGAATCGAAGCTAAGTGACGTCACAGTGACACCAATACCACGCTCGCAAGTACAAAACTTTTATAACTATCAACAGCAACGCGAACAGCGTGAACAACAGCCTCAAATCCAAATATCTGCCATACACCATTCGCGCGTTGGCAGCTCAGGTGGCAGCAACATTAACAACAGCAGCAGCAGCTCTAATAGCAATATGAACAATAATAATATGGTCGCCAGCGATTATTCAACCGGCAGCAGTAACAGCGGCAGCAGCAACAAACGTGAACGTAATAATGCACAAAATAATGCAGCGGCAACAGCTGCAGCAGCCGCTGCCGTTGCAGCCTTACAATACTCGCCACAATTTTTACAAGCGCAACTCGCGTTGCTGCAACAACAATCAAATACAACTGCCACACCATCAGCAGCAGCATCATCAGCCGCAGCCACTGTTGCTGCTGCAGCAGCATTATCATTAACAAATATTGCAGCTGCTTCTTCCTCATCATCGGCTAATAGTCGAAACACAAACTCTGTGAACAGCATTGTCAATGGGAACAACAGTAACATTGGGAACAGTACAATTAATGTGAACAATCTTGGCTTGAATCTCACACAATCACAGCTAAAGTATCCACCTCCGTCAACATCACCGGTCGTTGTTACTACACAGACATCGGCGAATATAACAACACCGTTAACATCCACTGCCAATTTACCGACTATTGGCAGTTTATCCTGTGGCAATGGTCTAAGTAAATATGCCCAACTATTGGCCGTTATTGAGGAAATGGGTCGTGATATACGACCAACATATACGGGATCGCGTAGCTCAACGGAACGTCTTAAACGTGGCATTATACATGCACGGATATTAGTTCGCGAATGCCTTATGGAAACGGAGCGTGCGGCACGACAATGAGAAGAAGAATGCGGCATGCCGCATATAATGTCCCCAGATTAAGCACCTATATATCTATATATGCATATACAAATAACGACAACAAAAAGTTATTTGGCCATGCAAGAACAATTGTAATATTTAAGTGTGTGACCAGACATTGTCATTTTTGAAAGTGAAATTGTTATGGAAAATCATTTGCTCTGTTTTTAGTGTGAGCTTAGTTTTAGTCTTCCCATAGTATCGGCAAAGAGTCTTGAGTCCTAAAAATTACTCTCATTTTCTTCACACTTAATATATTTTTATCATCATTTTTATTACAATTTTAATATTTAAGTGTGACCAATTGGCAGTTATGAAAATGAAATTATTTTAGAAAATTATTTGCTCTGTTTCTACTATGAGCTTAGAGCCTTAGCTTAAATAATTAGTTGTCGCATAGAATACGCAAAGTCTCTTGACCAAAAATTATTCTCATTTTCTTCACACTTAATATAACAGATTTTTCTCTTCTTTTTTATCATTATATTGCCACATGAAATGAACAGAAAGTTGTGTTTATTTTAATTATTTTACTCGATTTTCTTGACTTAATATTTCATTTCTTATTTTATTATTTTTTAAGCAATATATATATATATTTTATTAATTTACATTGATTTATTTTGATTTACATTAAACAATAGCAAAATTTTTACAAATTTTGCCTTTTAAGTAGTTAATTTTACTTTTTAAGAATTATTTTCATTGGACCATAGTAAAAAAAAAAATTAGAAAGCTTCAGTCGTCTATGCTCGACTATATGATACCCAGTACGCATGTACTATAAAACAAAATGTTCGCAATAAATAAAATAATAAAAAAAAAACAACCACTAAGAAAGCTACAGTCAAATATGCTCGATTATATGATACCCACAAACCCGGTACCCACAAAAAAAATTGAAAGTGTTTATCATGTTGATGATCCGATCTAGACCAAATCAACATTTATGTATATTCTAAGTGTTCTAAAATTCATACATCTTCAAAATTCTGTCTGCAGTGTTTAAGATCGATTCCTGAAAGCGGTGGAGAGGCGTGGCAAAAATGCAAAACAAACTTGATCTGCCTACAATTAATACAAGCACTATGCTAAAAATAGAGATCCGAGATCTGTGTGTTCATACGGACGTACAGGCAGACAAACAAAAATGGCCCAATTGACGCGGCTTTTGATCCTGAGCAAGAATATATATACTTTATGGAGCCAACCATGCCTCCTTCTAGGAGTTACATTTCCTGGTGCCACAAAGTCAGTATACCCTTAGATATACCCATGGATACTCGGGTGTAAAAACATTAACTTTCCTTCGACGAGAATTTTCAAATTAGTTAAAACAAAAATTATTAAATATTTTATACAAGCTCTACATATATGTATATTGAAGGCACGACAGCAATTTTGGGATCATTAATTATTATATCATTAGGTCGCATAACTTTGAAATGTGCAGAAAATCAGAGCTCTTGATTTATTTTAAATTCTAAATAATTTTATTATTTATAAATTTCATATTTATATTTATATAATTAAATATAAATATACTTTAATTTTTTTTTTAAGGTCTGAGCTCTTATTCGATTACATTGAGGCATGTCAAAAATCTAGCTCAGGTTATAAATATATATATATATGTATGTTCTATATCTTCTATATAGGAAAAATAAAAACCCTTGTATGTATGCATATTGAATGTATACTTATATATACGAGTTATGTATACAAATATTGAAGTGATCGCCAGAAAGAGAAAGATAGAGAGAGAGCGAGCTTCAATTTTTTTTAGAAATATATAAATTAATAACATTTATAGATCTATGTATACTTATAGACCATTCTATAGCATCTATGTTTGTGTGTGTGTGTATGTGTATGTGTGTGTGTGTGTGTATGTGTGTCCGTATTCTGTATTCGTATATATGTATGTATAGAATTTTAAGTCTAGGCTGTAAGTTGTACCTTGTACGAGTGTGTTTTGTAGTTTTATTGATGTCATACAGACGTATGTAATACCACTAAATACAATATACACATACATATATACAAAATATAAATATATGTATATATATATATATATATATATATATATATACAAGCATATATAACAAGAATTTAGTTACTTTTGTGTATATAGAAATTGGAGCTATCTGTGTACAAGTCTATAAAATGCTGGTTAATCTGAACTATTTGAGAGACACACACACACATACCATACACTTTTCTATATATGTATGTATCAATATACACATACACATACACATGTATGTATAGTTTATTGATTAAGTTCCAAGCATATGTATGTATACCACACCAAAATAATAATAACAATAATAATAATAAAGCAAAAAAAAAAAAAAAAAATACAATTTTCAGTTTATTATTATTATTTTTTTTTCCAGAGCACACCGAAAAATTTGATACAATTACAAGCATAAATATATGTAAATGAATGATCGTTCCTGTGGGAAGTGTTTTTATCTAGTTCTTTGATTCGATGCGGTCGTTGACGGATAGTTTAAGGAATTGAGAATTATCTATGATAAGTTTTATCCAAATAACTGAGGAATAAGTTTAGATTAAAACTGTCGGATATACAGTTTTTAGCTTGCCGATTGATTATGATCAAGAATATATAATACATACGTACATTTTTCATAGAACTCAAATTGTACATTACAAACTTCAGGTGAATAGATGTAAGTCGTGTATCTACATATATATGTATATGATATAGTAGTCCGATCTGGCCGGTGCCGTATTATATATACACTTATGACGGATAGACATATGGTAAACATTTTGAGTTTGGGTAATAAACATTTACATTTATTAAACTATTAATTATATATGTATGTACATGTATATATATATATATATATATATATATATGTACATAGGTACATAGGTTTAGCATGTTTATTCTTTAAACTTACAAACTGGAAATGGACAACATTGCGGATATGGTTTTTCAATATTTTCTACAATTTTGCAGGTGTATTTACTTGGAAAATTGATAGTTGCACAACTGTTAATATAAATAATATAATGAATATGAGTAAATTTATTAAGAATAAATATTAAATATTATTTACTTACTCTTTGCCAGTAATAATATTATCACCTGCACAAGTAATTTTATACATATATATGTAGATACACATACATGTATTCACCTGAAGTTTGTAATGTACAATTTGAGTTCTATGAAAAATGTACGTATGTATTATATATTCTTGATCATAATCAATCGGCAAGCTAAAAACTGTATATCCGACAATTTTAATCAAAACTTATTCCTCAGTTATTTGGATAAAACTTATCATAGATAATTCTCAATTCCTTAAACTATCCGTCAACGACCGCATCGAATCAAAGAACTAGATAAAAACACTTCCCACAGGAACGATCATTCATTTACATATATGAATTTTGAAGATGTATGAATTTTAGAACACTTAGAATATACATAAATGTTGATTTGGTCTAGATCGGATCATCAACATGATAAACACTTTCAATTTTTTTTGTGGGTACCGGGTTTGTGGGTATCATATAATCGAGCATATTTGACTGTAGCTTTCTTAGTGGTTGTTTTTTTTTTATTATTTTATTTATTGCGAACATTTTGTTTTATAGTACATGCGTACTGGGTATCATATAGTCGAGCATAGACGACTGAAGCTTTCTAATTTTTTTTTTTACTATGGTCCAATGAAAATAATTCTTAAAAAGTAAAATTAACTACTTAAAAGGCAAAATTTGTAAAAATTTTGCTATTGTTTAATGTAAATCAAAATAAATCAATGTAAATTAATAAAATATATATATATATTGCTTAAAAAATAATAAAATAAGAAATGAAATATTAAGTCAAGAAAATCGAGTAAAATAATTAAAATAAACACAACTTTCTGTTCATTTCATGTGGCAATATAATGATAAAAAAGAAGAGAAAAATCTGTTATATTAAGTGTGAAGAAAATGAGAATAATTTTTGGTCAAGAGACTTTGCGTATTCTATGCGACAACTAATTATTTAAGCTAAGGCTCTAAGCTCATAGTAGAAACAGAGCAAATAATTTTCTAAAATAATTTCATTTTCATAACTGCCAATTGGTCACACTTAAATATTAAAATTGTAATAAAAATGATGATAAAAATATATTAAGTGTGAAGAAAATGAGAGTAATTTTTAGGACTCAAGACTCTTTGCCGATACTATGGGAAGACTAAAACTAAGCTCACACTAAAAACAGAGCAAATGATTTTCCATAACAATTTCACTTTCAAAAATGACAATGTCTGGTCACACACTTAAATATTACAATTGTTCTTGCATGGCCAAATAACTTTTTGTTGTCGTTATTTGTATATGCATATATAGATATATAGGTGCTTAATCTGGGGACATTATATGCGGCATGCCGCATTCTTCTTCTCATTGTCGTGCCGCACGCTCCGTTTCCATAAGGCATTCGCGAACTAATATCCGTGCATGTATAATGCCACGTTTAAGACGTTCCGTTGAGCTACGCGATCCCGTATATGTTGGTCGTATATCACGACCCATTTCCTCAATAACGGCCAATAGTTGGGCATATTTACTTAGACCATTGCCACAGGATAAACTGCCAATAGTCGGTAAATTGGCAGTGGATGTTAACGGTGTTGTTATATTCGCCGATGTCTGTGTAGTAACAACGACCGGTGATGTTGACGGAGGTGGATACTTTAGCTGTGATTGTGTGAGATTCAAGCCAAGATTGTTCACATTAATTGTACTGTTCCCAATGTTACTGTTGTTCCCATTGACAATGCTGTTCACAGAGTTTGTGTTTCGACTATTAGCCGATGATGAGGAAGAAGCAGCTGCAATATTTGTTAATGATAATGCTGCTGCAGCAGCAACAGTGGCTGCGGCTGATGATGCTGCTGCTGATGGTGTGGCAGTTGTATTTGATTGTTGTTGCAGCAACGCGAGTTGCGCTTGTAAAAATTGTGGCGAGTATTGTAAGGCTGCAACGGCAGCGGCTGCTGCAGCTGTTGCCGCTGCATTATTTTGTGCATTATTACGTTCACGTTTGTTGCTGCTGCCGCTGTTACTGCTGCCGGTTGAATAATCGCTGGCGACCATATTATTATTGTTCATATTGCTATTAGAGCTGCTGCTGCTGTTGTTAATGTTGCTGCCACCTGAGCTGCCAACGCGCGAATGGTGTATGGCAGATATTTGGATTTGAGGCTGTTGTTCACGCTGTTCGCGTTGCTGTTGATAGTTATAAAAGTTTTGTACTTGCGAGCGTGGTATTGGTGTCACTGTGACGTCACTTAGCTTCGATTCGACAGCTTGGATGTCCATGATGTCCATTCTGCTGTTATTCTATTATAAGATTGATTGGATTTGGATACAAATGACAATCGTTGTACTGCAGGTTGCATTCACCAATTTGTAGGTAGGTATCAAAGTTATAAATATTTCTAGTTTTGTTATTTTGTACGTTTTTCGTTTTTCGTTGCAATAATTTACGCTTTCTACGCACAAACAAATGTATTGCAACCACCACAAACAAAACTCGTACACAGGGTTATCGTATTTCTGATATCGGTGTATCGATATTTCATTTCATTTGTTTTCATTTGTAAATGCACTTGCAATAAACAAAAAAAATACCAAAACATACCACACATTGGCAAGCAGCTGTTTTTATTTTTATAAGTTGCGTTCATATTAATTATGAAAATTACTATTAAATAATTGCAATTATTATGAATAATGTTTATAATATATGAATAGAATGTAGGTGTGTAAATAATTTAAAGATTTATTCAAAAACAAAAACATATTTTTAAATAAGAAAAAATTCTAACGGATTATTAACAGCCGCCAGCAAGTGTTGCAAAACGTGACGATTTCTTGCTGGCCAAAAAAAAAACAATGGCGAAGCACTGTGAATAAAACTCTGCTTCGACATCTGTTCGGTCGCTTTGTAAATTTTTATTTCGAACACACTCTTGTGATATCTAGTTGTGATTAATTCCAAAAATATAAAAGAAACCTTTTGATAACTTTATGGATCGTGCTATTAAATAGTTGCAGAGCAAACAACAACAAACGTGGGTGTAGAAATTAAACGAGTGTCGAGGTGAGCCTACAATTTGCGTATTGTTTGTTTGACTGCAATGGCAGAAGCGAAGCGCAGCAGCGCAAACACATTGACAAAATACAAGAAGCAATTGTAATAAAAAAAAAATAGCAATTAGATTTTCTTCCGCGTTGTTTGCCGTATTGTATTTTAAAGCTCTGTCTTTGCTGTACATACACATGTACATATTGAATATATGTGGCATGCGTATGCGTAAGTGTTTCTATGTGGAAGCCGCAGTCTTGTCAGCCATTGCATGACGTAAAGCTGCTGCTGTGGCCTATATAAGAGCTTAACGAACATATTTCTACATCTATATATGTGTGTGTATGTGTATGTGTATGTGGTTGTCCGTGTAATTAACAACGGAAATCTCGTTGGCATTGATTAGCTAGTCTTTTTCTTTTAGTTGTTTTATTTTGGCACTAAACAAACGCCTTATATGCATATGCACATACAACATACATACATACTTACATTGCACATGCATGCATATGCATGGTACCACCATATATGTGCTTATACATATGTATATGTGCGCGCGTGTGTGTTGAAGACTCTATGTGCCGCATATGTGAAACAGTGTTGCACAACGCCTGAGCGATGCATGCAAAAAATAACAAAAAAAAAAAAAAACGGCGCACAAAATCAGAATTGGCCAATGCCTTGCGGTGCGTCGTAGCTGCTGGCAGCGTTTTATTTTATTTATTTTTTGTTTTTAATTTTTACGGTATTTGAAAATGAAAAAAGAAGCAAATTTGTACAATTAGAAAATTGTATTTATTTATGTTGAATCAGTGTGTTATCGATAGCAAAGACGGCAAGTAAAAGTGACAATTGAACATTTGAATTTTTGTGTGAATTGCACACATACAGACGCAAACAAACAAACAAACACATATACACGCATATAAGCATTGAGAGACGCCGAATGCCGTTTGCCGTTCGCCGTGTGTATTTGCGACCTCGACATAGAAGAAGCCAAAGCCAGAGCAGTCGTCGCCATTCCTTAACAGCAGCAACAACAACAGCGACAGCAGCAGTAGCAGCAGCCGTTACTCAGTGAGCGCAGCCATTTTTTCCAGTATTTCTGTTGTTCCCTCGCTTTATTTTGTTGTTAAAGGTTTTTTTTTTCTTTTTTGCTGCTTAACATTGTTATTGTTGTTGTTGTTGGATACCAACATGAGTTAATTTTTCTCTGCAGAGTTGTCAAATTGCCAAATTTTTATTTTAAATGAATTTTCAACGGAAAGAAAAGTGTAAAGATGATCTTTATAATATAATATATATATAATAATAGTTTAGTAATATTAGTATCGTCTATCTTCGGTTCATTGAAATACTAAATTTAAAGTCTCGGCGCAAATGTGTAGTGAAATATCGCATCAGAACATTGTTCAAAATAATAATAATAATACTCAGAATTCCCGGTTCTCAATAATTATATTGTTCAAAAATTTATCCAGATGTAATAAGAAAAATAAAAATAAGCGGAATTGGCAACACTGTTAAAAAGTAAAGAATGCCGAATAAGCGGCAAAAGTGACTGCAACTATCGAAACGACACAAAAAAAAATTTACTTGAAATTAAATCATTGCTTTATATGTCAAAGTATAGTAACAGTCAGAAGCACACACACGCACACACACATAGAGACAGATGTGTATAACTATAAATTCAATAAGAATGTTCAAATCATTATTATAATTCTTCGTACATTTATTATTTTATACTTAAAACAGATTTTTGGCACATGTAACCAAGTATAGTTGGACGGTTGTCAGAGGCGGAAATACCAATACACAAACCGTGAGGTGGTGGAACACATACAATATAAAAACAATAAAAACAACCACAAAAAAAAAATAAAATAAGGAATAAACTCAATATACTACATCTTCAGCAAAATAAAACCAATTACTCTGAGGGTTTGAGAGCGAGAGCGAACAATTCCGCGAAAGAAGTGAAAATAAAAAACCAAGCAGAAAAAAAAATAATATAAAAAATAAAAATAAAACAAGAGTTCAAGCATAACCATGGAAATGATTAACATAGGAAAAAGTGTTAAGATCAAACGCACCGATGGACGCATTCATGGAGCTGTTGTATCCAAATTGAATCCATCAGGACAATGCATCACTGTCGAATGGTATGAACGTGGTGAAACTAAAGGCAAAGAAGTTGAATTGGATGCAATACTCTCATTAAATCCAGAATTAACGCAATCCTATGTTGTCGATCAACTACAGGCTGCACCAGAACAAAAAACATCGAATAATTTAACGCGCAATCCAACACAATCGGCTATTGGACAAGGGGGCGGCGGTATTGGTGTTGGTGGCGGTGTTAATGTCGGTGGCGGTAGCAGTAGTAGCAGCATCGGTGGCACTGGTATGGGCAGTTTAACGGCACGTATGACCATGAACTCGAATCAGTTAATCAAAATCAATGAAGCAAATTCGGGTCCAACACAATTGGGCACCAGTAATAGTTATGGTAATATAACATCAGCCAATACAACATCTGGCGGATCTGGTACTGGAATGTTACGGCCACGTTACATGCAATCGAATTCAACTGTACAAACGCGCATCGCCTCCGCCAGTAATAATATAAATAATGATCGTGGCGGCGGCGGCGGCGGTGTCAGCGGCAGCAGTGGTAATTCAACAACAGCTGCCCCAATGCCAATTACAAATAATTCAAATAATACAACATCAAATGCAGCAACATCCGGAGCACGACGTTCGCATGCACTCAAGGAGGTCGAACGTTTAAAGGAGAATCGTGAGAAGCGTCGTGCAAGACAAGCGGAAATGAAAGAGGAGAAGGTTGCATTAATGAATCAAGATCCTGGTAATCCAAATTGGGAGACAGCACAAATGATACGTGAATATCAAAATATGCTTGAATTCTTTCCATTAATCGATGGCCAAGCTGTTGATGATCATCAAATAACAGTTTGTGTACGTAAACGTCCATTGAGTCGCAAAGAGTTAATTCGTAAAGAAATTGATGTTATATCCGTGCCACGCAAGGATACGCTATTAGTACATGAGCCTCGTAATAAAGTTGATCTAACCAAATTCCTAGAAAATCATAAATTTCGCTTCGATTATGCATTCAATGATACGTGTGACAATGCTATGGTATATAAGTGAGTAAAAATCTAATTATAAATATATTTTCATCTATATATATATATAAATATTATTCACATATTAATGTCCCATCAATAATAACATCCTTAAGACCTCGCTATCCCTTTCATACATATTAAAAAGTAAAGTTGAAACAGCTGTGCATTATAATATGTTACTCTTCTAACATATTGTTGTTATTGTGTTGTTGCGTTGGCGACTAATAAACAAAGTGTGCAGCACAAGTTGCGCTTAATAACAGCAACAACATACAGTAACAGCAAAACTGACTCACAAATAACTAACATATATATATATATATATATATACACACACACACACACATACAGTCATGCATAGAGAGGCGCGTGAACTCTCAAAGCGTTCGCTTTGCTCTTGAAATAGCCAAGTGTGGTCTTTGCTGCTGCTGGTTTAGTCATACAACAACAACAACAACAACAACTACTTACTCTTCGGTCCCATATGTTTGTCTGTTTGTTTCTTCGTTTGTCTGCTTCTGCTTCTGCTTCTTTCATTTGTTTTTGCGTTATCATCTCGTTTCGTTTCATTTTATATTTCGCCTCAATGAACTTCGCCAAGAGCAGCGCGTTCAAAGCTTTGATTTCTCATCGAACTCTTACTCTCTCTCTCTCTCTCTGTTTAAAAGAAAAAAAAATTAATTTTTTTTTTTTTTTTTGTTGCTCACATGTTTTGTTTTTTAAAAAGTAACCGTCGTTAGTGTCGACGTCATCCTCAGCATTTGTCATACTTGGGAATTTGTTTTTTATTTGCGATCAGTTTATATTTCGTTAGCTTATGCGCCGCACTTTCCCTTCCTTTACTCTGATATATATAACTCTGGTATATATAACTTGATCAGAGTCGAGTCTTCTTCCTTCCGACTTTAACATTTAGCATGAGTCAATCAATAGCTGCGCAACGTACTTAAGCACTTGAGCAAACGGTAAAACAAACCAAATTCACATTCACATTGTGATAAGCAAATAATTACTCTCTTTCTCTCTCTCTCTCTCTCTCTCTGTCTCACACTCTCTTTTTGTAGTCTTGTCGTAGTATTATTATTATTATTAGTAGCCCGCAAAAACCACACAATGAAAGCATTACGTTACGATCAATATTGTTATTGCTAGCAATTATTAATTTATGACTAAATTAGATTTACTAATCATAAATGCTAACAAATGGCTTAGTGTTGTGATGCAACAATATACCCGGTACCGTTAAATAACTGCAAGAAATCTTATGATCTACAGATAGTTGTAAAAATAATTATTAAATATTTCATAGTTAATTTTTTTTGATTTGTATATATAGCGAATATACACTTGCCAGAGGGTATACTTATTTTATAATTTTAATAAAAATTGTTATATATAGCTCTTTATAACCATAAGAAGTTGAAAGCAGCTAGATCCCCAACGACCATATCGTATAGCAGTCATAGGTGTAATCAGTCGAAAATTGAAT